>OY856409.1:1020179483-1020269483 GCA_963693085.1 Alisma plantago-aquatica | reverse complement strand
TACAAGGTGCACTTAAACTTATTCATGGCAGAGGGACATGTTTGACCATAGGACTCTGTTTGGGACATGAATGAATCCAAATCAAACTGGATGTGCATTTGTCTTTTGCTAATACATTTAGTGTTATGAATGTATTTGGTGCTTTACAAAGTAACTGAGAAACTGGATTGAAACTAGACTAACAGTTCTGTTGTTTGGGTTCAACCAAGAAAATGGCTTGAAACTAGAATAGCGAGGTTTGTTAGTCCGCTTTTAATCCCTATTTCTTGGTTGTGTTGTACATGCACTCGCTTGGGTTACCTGGGCGGCCACCTAGCCCTCCAAGATCAGACGCCCAGCCCACTGAAGTGTTTGGGCGGCCTAGGTCGTCTGGGCGTTCCGCGTGGGCGGTTAATGGGCCTAGATGGCTCTTGGGCCCACTTTTATATTGAAAAAAACACGTTGACCTACTTGCCTACTCTCCCATTGTGTATTCTCTCCGTGCGTACTCTTTTTCCTTCCCATCTGCTTCCTTCTCCCCTGCTTCCTTCTCTTCCTCCCCTTTGTTCTTGTTGTTGTCCAATTTTGAGCAAGGACGACCCTATTTACTTTTTGTATTTTCTTCTTCTTCCTCTTGCTTAGGCAGCTTAGCTAAAAATTGTTATGTATGCTCAGTTGCTTTCTTAGTAAATTGTACACTTTGAATAAATTAAGTTATAAATATACATAATATATCTAAAAATGTAAAAGAAAGCCCGAAAATGCCTAGGCTGTATGGGCTTCCCTAGCCAATGTCCGACCACCTAGCTGCATGTACAACCATGTTTCTTGATTGAATCCAGACCAACAAAATCCTGATATGAGCTTAGTCGAGTTTGGATAAGCTTCTCTGTTCTGACATTGATGTGACGTAAGATTGTGACTAGAACCTGATGGAGTTCCGAGATAATCCCTAATTTTGAATTAGACTACGACAATCATAATCCCATAACTAACTAGTTCGAATTTCATAATGCCAATTCTCATCCCAAGCAAGGGCCAAGTGGTGGGTGCTCTCGTGACAAGTATGGTTAGACATCTGGTGGGGACCATGAGGGTCACTAAGTAGGTCATCCATGGCTTAGGGGTAAATGATATTCTCAACTCCTAAATCCTAAACCCTGAACCCAAAACCCTATTTTTTTAACATTACTAGAGATAATGCCCCCAAGTTGGTCGTAGTGAGGAGGGTAAGAAGAAATTTTGGGATAACATAGATGAATTGATGCAAATAATATAGATAGAAGAGAAGATCAGTATATGAAGTGATTTAAATGGCCATATGGAGAGTTGCAATTATGGATATGAGAGTTCATGGTGGTTTTGGATATGACAACATAAATGAAGGAGAGAGGATATTAGATTTTGCTGTTGCATATGATATGATTTTAGCAAACACCCATTTCAAGAAAAGAGATTATGGAGAGTAGCAATGATGGATATGAGAGAGTTCGTGGTGGTTTTGGATATGACAATAAATGAAGGAGAGAGGATATTAGATTTTGCAGTTGCATATGATATGATTTTGGCAAACACCCATTTCAAGAAAAGAGATTCTCCTACAAATACTTTCAAGAATGGACACAATATGTAGCCAAATTAATTATTCCCTTACAAGCGAAGTGGATTGGAAAGTGTGCAAGGATTGTAAAATGATCTCTGCCAAAGAAGTCACCACCCAACATAGATGAATTGATGCAAATAATATAGATAGAAGAGAAGATCAGTATATGAAGTGATTTAAATGGCCATATGGAGAGTTGCAATTATGGATATGAGAGTTCATGGTGGTTTTGGATATGACAACATAAATGAAGGAGAGAGGATATTAGATTTTGCTGTTGCATATGATATGATTTTAGCAAACACCCATTTCAAGAAAAGAGATTATGGAGAGTAGCAATGATGGATATGAGAGAGTTCGTGGTGGTTTTGGATATGACAATAAATGAAGGAGAGAGGATATTAGATTTTGCAGTTGCATATGATATGATTTTGGCAAACACCCATTTCAAGAAAAGAGATTCTCCTACAAATACTTTCAAGAATGGACACAATATGTAGCCAAATTAATTATTCCCTTACAAGCGAAGTGGATTGGAAAGTGTGCAAGGATTGTAAAATGATCTCTGCCAAAGAAGTCACCACCCAACATAGGCTGGTGGTTTTGGACATTAACATGAAGATCAATAAAGGCAAGCATAACGAAATCAAGATAGCAGGATCAAGTGATGAAATCTTAAAGGAGACAAAAATTGACTTCTTATGATAAACTCATCAAGGAGGGCACTTAAAACTTGGAGTCAGATGTTAACACTATGTGGCATAATATAAGCTCATGCATAACAAAAATTGCCAAAGAGGTTTTGGGGAGTTCAAAGGGCGTGGGCCTCCACATAAAGATACTTGGTGGTATTATGATGAAGCATAAATGCTATTAAACTCAAAAGGGAGATCTATAGGAACTTGCTCAAATCTCGAGATGATGCAACTTTTTAGAGATATAAGCAAGCAAAGAAAGAAGCTAAAAAAGTTGTTCAAGAGGCAAGGTCTAGATACTTTGAAGATTTATAAGAAGCTGGACACAAGAGAAGGGGAGAAGATATATATAAAATGGCTCGTATAAAAGAAATGAAAGGAAGAGACTTGAGTCAAATAAAATGCATAAATAATGAAAAGGTAGAGTGTTGATAAAGGAGGATGATATCAAGAACTAATGGAGAAATTATTTTTATCAACTTTTCAATGGAGACACCTGTGAATAATGTAAGAGACTCATGTGACATGAATACACAAGATATCATTTACCCGAATGAGTTTCACTATATGAGGTCAAGAATGTGTTGAAAAAGATGAATGCGGACCAGACGGTTGGTTAAAGATTTTTTTATACAAGATCACTGCCAGATGGTTGAAGTAGAGGAGTGCAATTGGAGTATTATGTGTTGAAAGCAAATGTCTTTTTATACCTCGGAAAGAGTACAACCCTCTCCTATAAATAGGAGGGGACAAAGCAAGGAAGCAAACAGAAAACCCTGATGGACCTATTATACTTAGGCCCATATTACATAAGACTTAAGTAAAAAGAAAATAGAAATAAAAAGAATATAACTGTTCAAGATAAATGTCTGAGTACTCCCCCTCAAGCTGGAGCATAGATATCAATCATGCCCAACTTGCGACACAACTCCTCAACTCTCTTGCCAGAGAGAGGCTTTGTAAAAATATCCACAATTTGCTCATTTGTAGGGAAAAGGGGGTAGTGATCTTCTTGGTCAACACAATATCTCAAAGAAAATGGCAGTTCACTACAATATGCCCGGTCCTTTCATGAAAGACAAGATTACTAGAGACGAGGGTAGCAACACGATTGGCACAATATAGCGGAATAGCATGAGTGACAGGAAAGAAGTAAGAAAGAATAGATTTGATCCATAATAACTCACAAATAGTATGTACCACTGCACGATACTCAGATTCTGCACTGGGTCTTACGACAACATTTTGTTTCTTACTTCTACAAGTAACCAAGTTACCCTCTACAATGGTACAATAATCAGAGATAGATCTCCTGTCAGATTTACACCCTGCATAATCATTATCATAATATCCAATCACATCTAGATGCCCATTTCTTTTATAAAACAGTCCCTATCTAGGTGTGTTCTTCAAATATCTCAATACTCGGCATGCAACTTCCTAGTGACACTGCCTAGGACAATCCATAAATTTGGCTAAGATCATCAACAACAAAGCATATATCTAGTCTAGTAATAGTAAGATATAAAAGTTTGTCAACCAAGCTTTTATAGTTGTATTTATCTTCTAAGGGCTGAGTAGATTCTGCCCTAGTTGTCTAGGCGGCTAGGCGGTCCTTCCCACCCAAGGGAGGCCTAGGTGGGGGCCTAGGCATTCTTCATATTTGTTTATATTTTACATATATATAAATGATTTGCATATACTTTTAGCTATACTCAAATGAGCACATCACTATGCACATTTGTTTTGGTTATCACAAGCTTAATCAATCATAAGTTCACCTACATTAAACCTATCATGACCTAAGCTAGACCTATTTGGCCTTGATTTGACCTAATTCAACTTAGTATGTCCAATTTGGCCAAAGTCAGACCAATTTCGGCATAACATGACCTAATTAGATGGAATTTCCCCTAATTTGTGCTAATGAGCCCCAATTTGGTGAAATTGGACCTAATCCCCTCAAATAAGACATGTTCCCCCAAATCAGACATATATGTCCCCAAATTAGACCTAATATGCCCAAATTAGATCTGATTTGGCCTAAATGAGATCCATTTCTTCCCTAAAACAACTAAACTTGATGTAATTTGACCAAATTCAGACCTAATACATGCTAATTTGGTCTTTTAAGTGTCTTAATTTGAGCCTAATAGGCCTTAGACATCCACTTTAGTTATCTGAAAGCCTAGGCGCCCAATTTAAGGTGGTTCACCTGAAGTCTAGGGGGCCTACCTAGGCAGGAGCCGGGGTAACTATGCCCATGACTTGTCCATGTTTTTTGTATGTATCTCGATGACAACTCATCCTAGTACCTAGTTATATGCTGAAAAGCTATAAAAACAGGGAACAATCATTAGGCTGGTGAATATTTGTAATTTTGCCATTTCTACTGTCCAAATCTCTGATGGGATAACCAACCATCCCAATAAACATGACAATAGATTTATTATAGGATATCTGAAAACATATTTTTCTATCCTCTTATGTACTAGGATTTGAAAAGAATATGCACAATGATTAAAAAGAGTATGCACGAAAATCATTTGGTTAGTATGGTGAACGGTGAGTGTGAAGAGGGTTTGATCAGTGAATAGGGTGTGCATGAAGATAGGAACACTGTGTGCACGAGGATTGGAGTTGGGAGTTATTTAGGATATAAATGTGTGCATTAGGATTCAAAAAGAGTGTGCACGATGATCAGAAAAAGTACGCATGGAAGTAATTCACAAAGTGTGGTAGGAGAGGATGATTGTGCACGAGGATTCAAACAAAGTGCTCACATGGATTGGAATATGGTGTGCTCGAGGACTGGAACATATGTTGAAGATGATTGGAATAGGGTGTTCACAAAGATTCAAATGAAATGTGTACACGGATTGGAATAGTATGAGTGAATAATGATTTAATTAGCGTGGTAGATGGGGGTTGTTAGAGAGTTTGGTTAATTTAGTTAATTAAGTTATTTGAGTCTATTTGTATATGGGCCCAAGTGTGACTTGAACCATTAGGGTTTAGTCTAAAGTCTGTACGCTCCCCCCCTTCTCCTATATATAGGAGGGAGAGTTCTCTTATTAGGTATATTGCACAACCCTTTTTAATTTTACAACATGGTATCAGAGCAGTGATCCGATCCTTACACAAATAAAAAAAGAGAGAAGAATGCCGCCTGTAGCCGACCATAGCCGTTTAGGCTAGGCTGCCCGCCATGTGTTGTCGTTGATCTAGATCTGCCATGGATGTTCTCCACATGAGGACACTCCAATACTTTGCTGCTTTCTCCACCTGTTGCCCCCGACCCTTCTCCCTACTGCTAGCTGATGTTGTCTTGCCTTTATTGCCGCCAACCGGCCCTACAACTAGCTCAAAACCCGCCTCCACCTTCCGTTGTCCTGCCTTCACAACCGCCAACCGGCCTTGCAGCTAGTCAAAAAGTTGCCTCCACCTTCTGTTCTCCGTGGCAGGTCCAGCGCAGTCGCTACCTTCTGTAAACAGTCCGCCATCCCTAGTCTACCCAATAGCAAACATGCCACCATCCCCCGACTACCCAGGCATGCATAGAGGGTGCTCTGTCAGTGAGACCCAATCTTGTTGTTCCAGGCTGCATGGTTGCATTGGCAGTTGCAGTTCTTCTCTATCTCAGTTCTGTTGCTTGTGTGATGGATTGATGGGGGTCTGGAGCATGTGTGAAAACAATAGCCGACATGGTTCTAGAAGTCATCGTTGTACGATAATAACTGTTGTTGATTCGGCTACAGTCCCCAATCGTGATGCTGTATAGACGGGAGTCCAACCCTCCCAAATATTCCCGCCAGCTAGCCAATCACAAATCTCCCTTTTCTTTGAACGTAGGTTCTCATCAACTTCTCCAAATAGACCGTCGCCGCCTCTCCCTTACTCCTTATTTTGCAAATTCTCTAGCATAGTGGGGCTATTCCGAGTTCCAATGGCGGTTGATGGTTCTCTTCCATGCAACCAAATGATGGTGGCACTACCTCTGTGTCTGTGCTAGCGACCTATATGTCGATTCCTTTGAGATAAAAGACATGAAAACACTGCATGGTAAGCACCTCTCTCGCAAGGAATGAAATATTGTCGAAATGGGCAAAATTTCACTTGAAATTTTGATTTCGGTACCATCCGTTTCAATATGCCGCGAGTGTATCAATGGCATCGCAAATATCGTTAATCGATGGGTATACCGGCAAATATCGCCAAATTTGGCCAAATATCGCTAAATACAACCAAATTTTGATGAAATTTACCGATATACCGACAAAAATACTGATTTTTGCGTGCTTGACTCTATTTCTGTTGTTTGAGAGGAGGAAATAGCGTAGCAAGGGGATTTCGACAACTAGGGCTCAAATAAGCCTATTTACACCTCATCTATCTTAATTAAAATGTAAATTCATCACAAAATGCCTTAAATCGACAAAGATCCCCTAATATGCTTTTTATATGTCTTCCTAATTGTATGTTCTTAGATCTAAAACACTATCTCATACTATACATTATAATCATAATAATATACCTAAATAATCCATGAAATATAAGTATAATTTGCTGTCATTTTTAGTAGTAAGCTAATTAGTATACATATATTCTTATTACTAGTATTTTTATCATATAAAGGAAGAAAATGTACTACTCTGCATGACAACAAACAAATATTATAAGCAAAATATAGATATTGTAATTTTCTAGTCTTTATATTTGTTTATATATGGCACTTGCTACATGTCCCACAACATGGACATGGTTGACATTAACAACGCTTTTATATAATCGCATCCCCACGACATGCATATAGTGGACATGGTAATAATGGCTTTTATATTTATCCCACTATTGTGCATAATCCATGGAGAAACTCACTACCATATATCTAGATCATGTGGTAACAAACGACAACGCATAAAAGGTGTCACAATAGTGATGTTGCTTGACTTCCTTCACAGTTGTGAAGTTAATTGACAAAGTCACATATTGAAGAATAGCAATAGAAAGCCATGGTGTAACATTTCTTTTAGAGTCTAATATGATGCAAATAGAGACATAGTATTGTAAAATTCTAAAATCTATCGTGTTTGATTACATAATACAAATGAGTATTATACACTCATAAAGTATTTTACACGTGTATGAGCGACACGTAACATCATACCACCAACCTTACATAATGCACATGTCATGGGAAGAATATGTCAACCATAACAACTCAATATTGTATGGAGAATCAATGTGTAACTCGACATACAACTGAAGTGAGTTAGTAAGTTACTATGCTATCCATGCATTATAAATTGGATATTATTGCATAAGTGTGTATTTATGTTTATGAATTGTGCTAGTAAAATTCCAAAACTTAATTCCAATATTTTGTCATAAAAATCCTTCTTCGAAATCCCCATAAAACAAGATAGCTTCCCTACTTCCCACATGATGAACAAATCCCCCCCACATCCCTTATAGAATTTTATTGCTTAAAACGATGCATTTAGGTGTGCTACATATGTCCCACACCTGTAAAATTTCACGATTGCTTCGTTCATTTTGGCGTCGAAACGGACATGATTGCATCTGTCCATATTTCTGTTGATATACCGGTAAATACCTATTACCGGGCTGTCGAAACGACATCAGTATCAGACACCTCATTCCTTGCTCTCTCGTGCCATTGGGCATATATCAGGCAAGGGAGGCAAGAGGAAGTTTGCCATTGAGAATTCTTCGAGAGCCAACACTATTATTGTTGACTTAAAGCTCCATACCCCCTTGGTATATGACTTGGTTTTTTGGACTGCTTTCTTACATATGGTTCTTCCAATGCCAGATTCCTGTTTAATTTTCCTTCAAAAATTAAGTGAAGACCAGAGGGACCGCCTAATTTAAGGGTCGTGCCCCCAACCCCTTGGAATGCTACAACATATTTTTTTTTCTGAAACATTTCTTTCTCATTGTCCACTTCAACCACTCTTGATTCGTCCTTGGTTGGTGTGAGGGAGATAAATAGAGGAGAGATGCGATGAAGAGATGAAATTCAATTTTGCTTCTATCTATGAGGATCTTCTTGCTGTTCTATACATATTTGTGGATCTTTATGCATTTCTTGAAGAACTTGTGAACTACTATTGATATTTGCATCTTAAAGTCTTTTACTGCTACATGCTTCTTGGAGAGCGTACTATCTGGAGCTTTATGTCTGCTGCTTGCTTATCTAAGATGATGGTCTTCTATTCGGCTACGTCGACTCTACTTTCTACTTTTTTTCCGTACTTTATTTGCACATTGACATTGTCCATGCCTTGCACATGCTGACTTTCTAGGACTTTAACCCAACACTTTTTGGGACTATATCCCAACACTTTCTAAGACTATGGCCAACACTCTCTGGGACGTGTGAACCAACAATATCTGGACTCTATAACTGTGAACCATCACACTCTGGACTTTGCTACTGTGAACCAACACTCTCTGGACTTTGCTATTGTGAATCAACATTCTTTGGACTGCGACGATAGCGACAGTGATGAAGACTGACGCCTTCATGTTGCTGTCTACTACATATGCTACATCTTTTTTGATCAAGAAGCTTTTGGGACCTTTTTGTGACCTGCACATGCGACATGCTTCAGATTCGACCTACTTGCATACCTATTTTGAGTTATCTACTTGGGGGAGAATATTTGAGTGATGAGTGCTTCAATATAATCTAGAGGGGAAGAAATATTCTTGTATGAGCTTTGGCTTATCCTTATTTCTTCTTCTTTGTTCTTTTTAGTCTATCTCTTTGTTTGCAAGTTGACTTAGGATTCTCCCAACTCCCAAGCTTCAACTGGAGGGGGGGGGTGTTTAAGAGTCTGGTTAATTTAGGTAATTGAGTTATTTGAGTCTATATGTATATGAGCCCACGTGTGTCTTGGCTTAATAAGGTTTAGTCTAAAGTCTGTACGCTTCCCGTTCTCCAATATATAGTGGGGATTTCTCTTGTCAAATATATTACACAACCCTCTTTTACTTTACAACATGGTTAGATTAAAAAGAACAAAATAGTGTGCACTAGGATTCAAATAGAGTTTGCACTATGATTTAAATAGTGCCCAAGAGTGTGCACATATATTTAAATAGTGTGCACGATGATTGGAATAGAGTGAGCACAAGGATTGGCGTAAGGTGCACATTAAGATTCAAATAAGGTTGAACTAGGATTTAATGACGTGAGCACAAGGATTCATATAAGGTGTGCACTAAGATTCAATTTAAGGTCGAACCATGATTCGAATAGCAAATATAAACACACTCAAGATTGGAATGTTGTTCAATAAGATTCATATGAACATTACAGTAGGATTCGAATATGGATTTATTAGGATTTGATTATGATGTGCATGGGGATTCATGCTGCCGGGCCACGTTATGAAAACACACTAGATAAGATGTTCAAGAATACCTTGCTCATTTTAAACTGTGGATTCACACAATTCCAGTTGTACGGTTTATATGATGTTCAGGACGTCAGCACTGGATCCGAATTGCTAGAAAAAGTCGCGTATTATTTGAAGGCCAAAGACATAAAGGCGAAGTCGACATGTTGTTTTGCTGTGTGCATGGGTATGGTGAGAGAGAGAGTTGGGAGGAGAGATGGTGTGAGAGTGGAGCACTGGAAGTCCGTGAGGGGTGTGTGGTGGGGTTGGGGTGAGGAGACAATGAGCTGTGTGAAAATTACTTTTACTCTATTGCAATGTTGACCGAGCACGGAGCACCAATAAAGTTTCCATGTTTTTTGTATGCAACATAGTGACAGCCCACCCTAAAAGCCAGTGATATGATGAATAACTTGTAAAAGTGGGGAATCCGTCAGCGCACTGGTGAATGTTTGTATTTTTGCCGTTTCTACTGTCCAAATCTCTGCTGGAACAACCGACCTTCTCAATCAACAACAATACAGATATTTTTTTGATATCTGAAAACATAGTTTTCTATCCTCTATGCTTTTAATGAACACGGAGTGATTAGACATAGTAAAAAATGACGGGGACGCTGATTTTTCATATTAAAAGATTTTTTTAGCGTTCTATAGTTGAAGTTCACTAATGGGACTTGCTGCTTTTTGGTTGCAGGCGGATGAAAGCATCTCTGATTTTTGAGCTATGCTTGTAGTAACTTGCAGATATACTCGGAATAAACGGTAAAGATTGAAAGCTGACACCTTCATGCGTACGCCCAAGCAAGACCTGAAGCATCGGAATTACAGTACGATAAATCGATGTACATCTGATTTTGATCAGTCTTGTATCATTATTTGTGTGCTCAAGATCTCATTTCCTAATGAAGCTCTATCATTTGAGTAACTACTAACATCACATTGTGGTGTTCCAAAGTGCTCATTATATAATCACGAACTGCATGATTCGTCGCAATAACGTGGTGTCTGTAACGTGAATCTGACGGATTCTGTGTATGGGATATAGAAAATTACTGGCGGCACACTATCGATGTATTTGCATGGAAACATGAAAAATATTTAATAGAAGACAAGCGGGCAACAAATTGTTAGGATGGTAAAATAATTTATGTAGGAATTGAACCTGCAACCTTAAAAGTAAAAATAGCACTACACAACCAACAGACTACCTAACAATCTGTTTTGTTTAAACAACACGGTCTCAATAATGTGAATCTGAGGATGTTCAAGATAATGTATGTTATTAAAAAGAAATATGGCATTGATCATTGACGTGCTTCTCCATCTCATTTGTTGGCAAGTGAAAAATGCAGTAGCATATGATTATCAAGTGGTAATATGTTGTCATGTTTATATTAAACCAAATAAAGAGAACGAGTAAATAGGTCGGTGATACCATTCAAACCAAAACACGAATGGCTCGAAAGTGGAGGAACAACCCTAAGCTGTCGGGTGGTTTTGAATTTCAAATTTCCAGTCTTAAGGTTGTTCAACCGTTCTTTGTTTCTCATTTTATTTTACGGAGCGTAAGATTACAGATCCATCATTCTGTTTTGGTGTAGACGTTAAAAAGAGACCCAAGCTACTTCGACATGTTTGGAGGGGATGAAATCTTTGCACATGTAATCTTTTGGAGGGGATTGACGTGAAAAGAGACAAAATGAAGGAAAAAGACTTTGACCGGAAAACTAACGTGAAGTATTAGGGTGGGGGGAGGGGGGAAATAGAACACTTAGAAGGAAAATGTAAACATCGATTTTGGAGAGAAACTAAAAATAATATGAAAAAAATCTAATTATATGTGTTTGACAATTTGAAGGGGAACTTCAAATCTATAAAGAAATTTGTAGGAAACTTAGGAGTTCCTAAATTTAGAGGGAAATTTGACTAGAAATAGGAAGATTTAAAAGATTTTTTTCCTGGAAATAGGTAAATCTAATGTAAAAGAAATTTAGTTGATTGAAGGAAAACTTACAGAAAGAAACTTGAGAGGGATATTAATGCATGAAAGGTACATTTGGAAGGAAATAAAGAAATATGGAAGTAAACATGCAACCAATATACACAAGAAGGTACTTTAATATTTATGGTACATGTGCCTTTTATTTAAGTTAATTATATTATGCCAATCCCCAACCATTTCTTCACCCTCTACAAAACATCTCATTACTACTAACTTGGCACAACATCTTAATCATAATACATGATTTGAACAACACTATAGATACAAGCAAAACTACTAGAAACTCCTGCTCATTGCCATCCTACATACAACCAATGGAGCAAGATCTAAAACTACAATAAATACATTAGAGTCTCTTGCCAAATAACTCAAAGAGATTCAAGGACAAAAGACAATCCTGAAGCAATTTGGAGATTTTTTGTACTTCCTGGACGGTTACCAAAGAATTTGAGGTACCCAAATTCAAGTACAAAGGAAGAGGAGGCCCAAGTTACATCTTTTTTGTGTGTGTGTTTTTTATAACGAGGAACCCCTCCCGGGATCGACCACTATTGGACCCCACCCAGCCAAGGGTAAACCCTGGAACCAGCCGCGTACATGGGGGCACCGCGACGCGCTCAGTAACGTGGGGTCTTTAATGCACCTCGAAGGTTTTCACATAGAGTCAAACCCGGGTACATCTTGATTACATATTTATTAGATATGACTAAAATAGAGGATGATGTAAAGCTCCTTATCTGAATGTCCCAAGTATAACCAACATAATTATAAAAACATTAAAATGTGGGCTGAGCTAGCCGACCAGTTCTTCAACCAATATGTAAGGAACATAAATCAACTCCCAACTTGTGATGATTTGGAATATCTGAATCACAACACAAGTGAAGCATTCATCTAGTTTGTTGGAAGGAAGATAGAGTTTTTGGTGCATATAGACAACAACACCACATGTAAACGTAGGCATTTTCATGCACATCAAAGTTGCATCCCTTGAATTGTCTATTATGTTGGGCATTCTAGTCATATAGGTGACTTATTGATATAGTTCAATCCAACACCAATGACAAAGCAACCTTTGACAAAGGAGTTAAAAAAATAATGGTCTAAAACAAAATACAATAGAAAGTTCCAAGGCCATAATTGGGACCAAAGCGTCAAGTATAGAGGTAAATTCTATCTCCATTCTAGGAGCATCAATGAGGTCCAAAAAGTTGCATCAAAAGGATCACACTAGGAGTGATACAACTACACCTCTTGCCATTGTACAACAACTAATTCCAACCAAGCCTCCACCTTTATTGCAAGGATACTACCCTTTTCCAAGATAACATCCTTATGGATGATATGTACCTTATGTTCTCGCTTTAATACATTCTCCACTTATTCATCAAATGATACAAAAGCCAGAGATTAACCAAACGACGTCCCGTCAATAAGCTTCCATAATGAAGTTGTTAGATCCAACACATATTCAAAATATAAAAATGATCGTGGTCATAAGCTTTTCTGAAAGTTCAACCCATCATGCTACACTTATGCTACCTAGTATCCAATATTGAAAGCCTTTGTAAAGATTCAACTAAGGAAGCCTTATTCAATCCTTGTATGTAGAACTGTGTTCCTATGACATAGTGTCAGTTCCATTTGTCTCCCAAATCATATGATTGGCGCATGTATTCCATTCATGCATGCCATACACAATTTGATAGAGAATATCATTTTTGAAGTCACAAAAAAACTAGACAAAATGACCAAAATTGTAGCTATATTACAAGAGATTTGAGAACTATAATGCATCACCAGAATGAAGGACCACCTTACTGCTAGACCATCCAAAGACAACCATACAACTAGGTAGATGGTATATATTCCATTTCTTCAAACAATATGTTCTCAGAAACTTCAAAAACATCAAGTCCCAACACGCTTCGACTGGACTTGTCCAATCGGGTAGATATTATCATGATTCTTATGTTAAACAAACTAGACAAACTTGAACCCATCCAAAGACAACCACGCAAATGTTTAGATGATGCATATTCCATTTCTTCAAATGACACATTCTCAAAAACACAAAAAGCTCATATCCAAACACCCTCAGTTGGAACTTATTACATCTGGTACAAAATATCATGGTTCCTATTGTAAAAAAACTAGAAAAACATGAACCTACCTTTCCATGGAGCACATACCAAAGAAAATATATTTTCTTCACTCATAAAAACATGAACAAGAAGCTCATGTAACAATTTCACTTGAACTAATGATACATGCATTCCTCAAGATGCTATGAGGTCACATAAAGAAACAATACACCAACACACTCAAACAAGTCAATGGGTCCCAAAGTGCAAAAAATTGGATCTAGAGTTAAAAGGATTCCAAGTTCCCTTGAGTGACATGCCACATGAGTTATGGGAATAACTACACCATCTAGAGTAAAAAGCAAAATTGGATCGACCTTCTAAGAATCAAAATCCAAGACAATTGAGGTGCTTCCACTTTGAGCTATTTGATATGGCACAAATGATCATGGAGCTCTCTCTAAATGGATATCATATGGTACCACATGGATCATTCTTATTCTTATGATTGGTCAGACAAGTTTATCTTGTCTCGATGTCCCACTTTCATTAGCATCACCAAAGTCCCTAGCTTGAAGCATTAATGGTTTCAACGAAGAAGACTATTAAAGTTTTAGGGTTAGCACAAAGAAAAGTTATGCAAAAACCGAGGTGGCACCATGCACTCAAGTATTGATATTGAAATCACCACCCTTTATGCCTCATCAAGTACTGGTGGGATTGTGGCAACTCACCATGCTAATCAAGATTACTCAATCTAAAAACATGACCGATCACTAATTAATCACATATCAAGAAAAGAGGATAATCAAAACTGAATTAAACATCTCAAACATGTCTAGAACATTTACATGGAGGTCCAAAAACCTACATAAAAGCACATACCATACCAGGTATCTATACAACTGTCAAGTGGCTCAGCCACAACCTGCATGTAAAAGCATTATTTCACATATACAAGCCATGTACAATGTTACCAAACTGTAAGAACTTGAGTCGACACATATCATCTACCAAAACATCCCTTGCATGGACTAGAGAGTACAAGGACAACTCTAGGACATACTAACACTAGCCAACCTTATGCTCCTATTGATCTCCCAACTTCTCTTCTTCACTACCACGAGCATGATGATGCCGCTGACGATCACCTAAAAAGATGTGCTGACCCACGAGGTGAGACCCATGTCCCAGTGAGAGATATAACTCTCAAAAAAGTTTATTGATTACAACATATTATGTAATTAAGCAAATAAGGCAGATAATATAGCATCAAATAAAGATTAGCATAATATACAGAGGAACATGTAAAGCTAACACCTTTATAACAATTGATTTCTTTTACCATATTATACATCAGTAAAAAATTATAGAAAATAAGGAAAGGGTTATCATCTGATGTGAATCACTATTTAATCCTAATAGATATGCTACATGAATGAACTACATCTTTTATTAAGCCCTAGGGAGTTTGAGTTATACCACTCAAACTTCCAACTGAACACTGTGAAGTCACAATCAGTTCCGTACAAGATCTAGGAGAGTCAAAATCTTAAGATCTCTTCTCTTTGACCAGTACAAGTCCACCACAATGACATATTATTCATGTTGCAATCAGTCTATTTTGCCCTTGGTATATATGTCACGATACTAGAAATAAGGGTATTCAACACTATCTTCCAAGGTACAATTAGAGTTCTCCTCAATCACATCACATGTACATATAATCATTCATCTGAGATATGACCTCGACCATTCTCCATAACCTTGTGATCAGGATGACAAGGATGTATCCTCCTTGCACCCACATATACTCAATAATACATGACTATGAGTTTCCCTTTAGGAATACTCGTTTCCCTACCCAACAAGTTCTGACATTGGAATAGTCCTAGAGCACATGGCACTACATGATTAGGGTTTCACTTGATTAGTTATTTCCAATTGGGTGAGTTAAGGTTGCATCAATTAAGTTACATACAAACTCTATAAGATTTCTACAAAAACATTGGTATATAACAACTCTAGAAGAAAAACATATGAGACATATTCCTTATCATATCATCATGGGGTACCATCCCCTTCTCCATCATAAAGAATATTACATATCCCATAAGGCTCAAGTCATGCCCAAAGACCATTAAGATCATTCACATTATCTCCTGCAAGAACCTCATTATCTTTCAACACCTTGTAGAAGGTTTTACAAATCATCATCATACTTGTGGTACCCAAGTTTAGCATAAGATTGCATTAATCAAAAGAGTCATGGTATTCACAAGGTAACATGGCAGGGTTACCATTAGAATTAAGAAAATATCCTTCCATCATAACAACATAAAGGAAGACAAGTATATTTAACCATCATCACTTAGTTACTTTAAGTTAGGTTCAACAAGATAGGTTGAGTTGATGTTACAAATTAGTACCCATAAGTAACCATTGGATCATGGTCACTAGCAATACCATCAGTTTCCATACTAAGCACAAGCATAGGCACACACATAACAAAAAACATAATCATCAAATCATGTACCTCAATCAAAACATCAGATTCCAAATAGGACAAAACCATCAAATTATGGACCTAGAGATACCATTGGATCTTGGACATAGTGAAGTTATTGGTTGTGAATCATAGGAAGATCATCAATCATTTCAAATATACAAACCATCATTTGATAGGACTAGTGAAACCATCATTTGATAAGGTTGGAAAATCCATCATTTGATAAATCTAGATAACCCATCGGATGTCAACCATAGGTAGGCCATCAGATGTCAAACTAGGTGAACCACCATTGTTAGGACTGGGTGAAATCAAACTTTATGTATCAAGGAAAACCATTGTTTGGTAGGTTTAAGGAAACCATAAATTCATCCATTGATGAGGGCATCATGACCATCGATTCTTGATGAAAACATGACCATTAATTCTTTAACTCAAGAAAATTCATCCAAAACAACAACTAAGTATAAACCGTCGGTTCTCCTAAGAAGCCAAACCATCATTTCATGAATCAAGGGAGAAATGATTCCTTAGCACTTAAGGAAAATCCATCATTTCAAGAGAACAAAACCATCAGTTTCCAAAGACATGCAAGGTCTATGACTACTACTTCCATGGAAGAAACGTGTATAAGGTTAAGAGGTATATTAGCTACACAAGGACTACTACATATGCTCAAATCCTAGTCAAAGATTCAACCTTTCTACTTGTTACTACATTTTTAGATCAAGATCTATACATAGTAAGTTGAGATTAAGCAATAAACATGAAGAAGGTTATATAAGTTGCCTCAAGGAAGATGATGAAGGTTGAAACAACAAGGTAGCTTGAAGAGAGAGAAGAAAACCCCAACTTGAGCAGTCCACACATCCAAGATAGTTCCTTTCTCTAAGAATAAGGAAAACCTAGGTCAAAAGAGAAGAAGGAAGGTGTTCCTCAACCACATGCACAATATCTACCAAGAACACCATGGATCCATCCAAGAAGGAAGAGAGACGAAGGAGGGCAACAAGGAAAACAAAGGCAAGGAAGGTGATCTTACTTGCTTAGGCCAAGAAACAAGGTTAGGAAGCTTCACACATTCCTAGAGAGGGTGGATCCAACCCTAAAAGCACATGCAACCAAGCTCGAACAAGCTTCTCATTCTAGATCTTTTATCCTCCACCATGCAAGAGAGGCATACCTCTCCAAGTAGAAAGAATATGAAGAGGGTGTGTAAAGAGCTTGTTTGGGTGAAATGGGAGATGTATATATAGCTTAGAGAGAGAGAGAGAAAGGTTGGTTGAGGTGTTAAATCATGCGTGCCATGTGTCCAAGAATTGAAACCTCACATCCATGCAAATTGGGTCAACCATTAGATCTTAATGCTAGGGGGACCATTGGTTGTCAACCCCAGGAGAGCGATTGAGCTCAAGCATCAGCTAGGCCATCAAATCATGCCCTCACTTGGCCACAAAAGCAAACCCTTGCACCTCCATCGAGCGGTGCACCTCACATGCCAAACCATTGACCTATTGTGCCTCAAAGCAAACCATTGAATATCATGCTACACAAGAGAACCGTAGGATCCTCCAATCCCATAGGGACCATTAGATTCCAAGAAAATAAAAGAAAACCATCGGGTTAGGGCACTTAGGTGAGAAACCCTAAGTCTCAACCCTAAGTTGGATAAACACCCCACATCCGATGGTGCAACTAGGTGCCCAAAGGTGCAACCACATCAAACATGTTATGAAAACTTATGAAGAACAACATACATATGAAAATTATAGATAAAACCTTAGATACGGAGAAATTGCTTAAAAGCCCTTCTAAGCACATAAGTTGCAAAACTCAATCAAACATTGTCCAAACTGGACCAAACTTGAAATTTAGCTTTTTCACATGATATTAAATCATGGATTAGGGTTTGGTTAAGGTTTTAAGCATCCAACTAAGATAAGAAAGTATGTTTAACCATAATCTAGGTCAGGGGTTTTATAACTATAAACCCCTAACAGGGATTTTTCCCACAAAATCCTACGCAACCAAAGATGGGTACTTCCTACACATCTCATCCTCTAACTCCCATGTAGTTTCCTCCACACCATAGTGATGCCACAACACCTTCACTAAGGGAATGTCCTTCTTCCTCACCTTCTGCACATGCTTATCTAGGATCAACACATGACCCTCCACATAAGAAACATCTTCCTATAACTCAACCTCCACTGGCTATATCGTTTGCTTTGTATCTGAGTGGCACTTCCTCAACATGGATACATGAAAGATGTTGTGAAACCTGTGCAACTATAGCAGTAAGTCCAACTTGTATGCCTCCTTTCTTATTCAATCCAAGATAGGGTACGGTCCCATAAACCTAGGAGTCAAATTACCCTTCTTACCAAACCTTAACACTCCCTTCCAAGGGGAAACCTTAAGATACACACAGTCTTCAACCTGGGGCTCTAACAGTCTGTGATGCTTATCAATGTATGACTTCTATTTGTCCTAAGCTACCTTCAAATGTTGTTGTCATCCTCGTCATCTACCAGCTGGTCTAGATGACCCTTCCTACTATGCCTAACCATGTCCTCTACCACCACCATTGTTGTACTATTGCTATTGTGAGCCCTGCTGATTTTTCATTGGCTATTATGTCACTCCCTCATCCTTCATGGGGAAATACCACCTCATATGCCCAACTTTCCCACACTTGAAACACATCCTCAAATCATACTACGACCTAGATGACCCTATCACTAACACTGACGTTGCATTGTTTGCCACTACCGGTAGAAAATTGCAACCTCTCCCTTTACTAGGGGACCATTGGGACTGTACTCGTGCTCTCGGCTCAAAGAAAGTCGATCTCTGCTGTGACTGCTAGTGCTTTGGTGATGAGAACCTTGGCTTCTTCCTTGCTTTGGATTCACGCTTCTCGAGAGTAAACATCCCAATGCTTCTCACAAACTCCACAAAGGTAGAGAACTTCTCCCTATTCTCCAAAGCATATGTCGTTGTAGATAGGTCAGATCTTAAACCCTTATATAACCTTTGGATCCTCTCCTTCTTTAATGGTTTCCATACGAGGAAAAAAACCTTAAAAGCTCCATAAACTTTGTCTCATAGTTGTTGATAGATATCGACCCTTAGCACAACCATTCAAACTGTGTTGTCTTCTCATCCAGGTATGTCTCAGGAAAGTAGCAGCTCATAGACTCCTATCAAAAATCTTTCCAACTCTCCACAACTCCTGGTCACTTATCCTCTTCTATGGCCCACCAATGGGTAACACTGCCCTTCAAAAGGTAAACAACATGTTTCACCATGTCCTCATCCAGGATGTTAAGGATCTTAAATGCCTTCTCCAAATCGGTTAACCACATATCGACGTCTTCTGGGTCTGTTGTACCCACTTACTCGGTATCTCATATGCGCTTCAACTTCTCATACGTCTTCCCCAAACCCTAGGACATTGCATTAGGGATGGGTGACCTAGGTTGGATGCAGGCGCCCTATCCACTAAGTGCATAATCATCACCATGAGCTGGCTAAACATGGACCAGGAGGCTGGATTGGCCATGGATGAAGGGTCAAATGAAGGCGGTGTGGGATGTTTTGGCCTTGTTACAAGTACTCTTCCATCAGGTACCGACCTCCTACCACCACCTCATGGCGTGACATAGATACTCTCATCATGCTCTTTATATTCTCTAGACATATCTTCATAAGCATAAGCTATGATTAGATATGTGGTTTATGTAATAACAGACACAAAACCTAAGTCATATGTCCATGTAGACTCAGTGAACCCTAAGATTTGATACCAATCAAAAGTGGTAACCCGCACACTAATCGAGATTACTCAAACCAAAAACATGATCAATCACTAATTAATCACATAGCAAGAAAAGAGGATAATTAAAACCAAATTAAACATATCAAACATGTCCAGGAACATTTACATGTAGGACCAACAACCTACATAAAAGCACATACCACATGGGTATCTATACAATGTCAAGTAGCCTCAGCTACAACCTTCATAAAAAAGCATTGTTTCACATATACAAGCCATGTATAATGTCAGAAAACTGCCAAAAACTCAAGTCGATACATATCATCTACAAAAAAATCTCTTGCACGGACCTAAGAGTACATGGACAACTCTAGGACACACTTACACTAGCCAACCTTATGCTCCTAATGATCTCCCAGCTGCTCTTCTTTACTACCACAAGCCTGATGACGACTGCTGATGATCACCTAAAAAGATATGGTGACCCAAGAGGTGAGACCCATGTCCCAGTGAGAAATATAACTCTCACCAACATTTATTGATAATAATAGATTATGTAATTAAGCAAATAAGGCAGATAATATTACAACAAAGAAAGATTTGCATAATATACATAGGAACATGTAAATCTAACACCTTTAAAATAGTTTATTTATCTTACAATATTATACATCACTAAACATTATGTAAGGAGTGAGACCCATCAGGGGGACCACTCCCTAACAATATTATCTTGAGGCCACTATAGCAAAACCCATACATTGAATCACAATAAATAATTAGAAGGGTAGCTATATTGTTCTCAAACTAACATGGCAAAATGAGCATAAAGTAAAAGCAGCGGAATGTAAAGAGTTTAAGTTATTACATGATCCATTTATTTCTAAGAACTTGTCCACATGGACATAAAGGAAAACACAAAAGAAACTAAACTAATGGGTCGATTGCAGAGGGCAACCTAGGCATCTCAGAAATTTCACGAACTACTGCTGGATAGGTTCCTTGAACCCTGGGTCCTCAAGTGCATGCTCCTCCTCTAAGGTCACCACAGGCTCCTCTTCATCTGGGTGGAAAGGAACATCACCCAGAACATAGGAAACAAACAAAGAGGTCAGCAAAGGCTGAGTATGTACTTATATAAAACATTCTGGGCATTATATAAGGTTAAAAGTGCAAAAAGAGATGTTCCCACAAGAGAAGGGGGCTATTTGCAATTAGGTATGTTCAAGAGAAAAGTAACAAAAGAAATGAGGCATATAAAATTTCAGATTACAAACATGATAATAAAAGAGTGTCTTGCCATAACAATCATTCACAGATTCATATTGAAACAATGGATATTTGCATGCATAACAATGTAGACTAAATATACCTAAAATAGGGCCATAACACCATAGGATCATGGCCTAAAAATAAACAAGGGTGGAAATGCACACCCCGGGCGGAATACACATGCCCTATATAAGTATGGTTGTACATAAGTACCACTATTCTAGATAATCTAGTCAAACACACAACATGCTATAATAGAGTGGCAAGACTATCATTTTAGTCAATATCAAACCAAAAAGGCAACAAGGCAGGAGGGGCATGAAGACCCATAATCATGTCAAGTAATAATCACAGCAGTAAAAGAGATTCATATCAGGAATTATAAATGTCCAAGAATAATAGATTTCCAAGAGAAATAACAGTTCAAGAGATGCCTCATTAAAATGTATATGGATTTAGTCAAATAATGCCCAAAATAAAATAGAGGATGTACATACCTTATGATCAGTCCTAGGTATTCAATAACACCTCCTAAATTCAGGTTCAGGGTTGTCTCAACCTAATCACAATATATGTGCATACCATTAATATAATATGCATTAAATCCCTAGCTTAAAAATCGACCCTACTGTCGGTTGAAAATCTAGTTGTGAAACCTATCCCAATAAATCATTCATATTTTTATGATCCCAAAAACATATTTATTCGTATTATTTGGATAAGCCAATAATTACTTATGGATTTTACAAGTTTAATTCATTCTGGCTAATTACTAAATCGAATTGTCAATTGATGTTTTTACCCCTGAATAAGCATGAGGATAATCAAGACTCGTTGTCACGTGGACTATAAAGAAATACACTAGTAAACAACACTTGGGTCAACAGAGTCAAATGGAACAAAATTCTAATTTTGCCCTTGTGGGCGTGACATGAGAATCATTGGTCCCATGGGCCAGATAGGGCTTTCACCTGAGGTATTCATCTACCTCACGCGCCATGGACTCATGTTGGAGCTCAGATCGATCAGAGGGTGCACGACCCTGGCTCCTTCTCATGACAGGAGGACAACCTACTAGCTTCGGCTAGCCTCTACAGAACCAACAGTCCACACATGACCGAAGGTCACCGGCAGCTGAGACAACACAGGCGGCGACAACACGGGGCAACAGAGTCCGGTCATGGATGGAAAATGCAGCGAGAACCAGCCGGTGGTGCTAGGCCTTTGCAGAGAGGCACCTCACTGTGAGGTTCACGAGGCACATGCATGCACAAACCTGAGACCCAGCGACATCGGCGAGACCAAGGGAAACAAATGGATGACCACCGCCATCCACAGAACCAGCGGCGTAGGCATCAAAACAGACGGGGGGTCCTAGCCACCCTGCGGGAACCCCAGCATGACCCTCACATTCGGAGAAAATCCACGAGGGGTCCCAAGTTCTAAAACAAAAGCAGAAGGTGTCGAAGCTACCTCCAGCGGTGGCCAAAAAAATAGGGAACGACGATGAGCTTGTCGGAGCATGCATAGAGAACGACTTGGGGTAAAGTAAATGTACAGGATGAAAGAGGGAGGTCTGTAGATTGTTACCTCGAGCGGAATTGCGCCGAGGTTGCTCCAGCTGCTGGAGCTATTAGTTCTTGCTTTGGGGAAGATGACCGCCGTCTAAGCTCTCCACGTTCCCATGAATTGAATTGCTTGCGGGAAAATGTTGGCACGTCACTGAGGTCGACTTCCGAACTGAGAGGGATCGAGAGGAGGACCCGGAACGAGAAGTTGAGAGGGAGGGGAAAATAGAAGCGGCGGCTGCTCGGCCTGAAATGGGTGTTTTTGATGTGGGGCACCGCACAAGGTGAGGTAGGGTTTGTTGGACTCTGAAGAGTGAGGGGGTTCTGTTGGCGAAGAAAATGCGAGGATATGTTGGTTGTGGCAAGAGAACGACGCTGGTTTGAACCAGTCCTATGCACGTGGGGACCTCGGAGGTGGAAGACGAAGTCTTCCACTCGATAACCCGACCCAAATGAAAAATAAACTGGTCGTGACCCTGGGTTCAAAGTGTGACAATAATCTGTTCTAAAACCTTATGTTTAATAACACATTATCCCCTAGGGTCCAATTAAGGGTGCATCTAACATCCAAAAGACCCCAAAATTTGAGGGTTGACTAATTAAGCTACGAGGAACTCGATTATGGGTTTAGTTTTGGGTTTTGAGACTTACTTAACTATTATTCAACCATTATGCATAAATCATTCAATTAATGAAATGACTTAGACCTAATGGTCATAGGTGGTCAAATCTTCCACCCAACTCGATTATTATCCTAAATGATACCTAAGTCTATCCTAGTTCACAAATCTAGGGTAAGTGATCTAGATCATCATTATTGCTTATAAGCTAGCTAATTGAGGTATTAAGATAGAAATTCCACATGTCTTCAACTCTATGGAACACAACTCGAGTCAATCTAGGGTTTGAGGGTCAAAAGTTATCTAATTCAATACAAAGTATGAAGAATGATCTCCATGATGTAATTATCAAAGTAAGAGTTAAGGAAAAAGGTAATGATGTTTTGTACCTAGAATTGGGGATGTTACAACACACCACCCCTTAAAAATATTTTGTCCCAAAATCTCAAGCAAAGAGGGAAGGGTAGGTACGCAACATCTCTTCTTTCAACTCCCAAGTAGTTTCCTCAAGACCATGGTACTTCCAGAGAATCTTCACAAGCTCAATCTCCTTGTGCTTCAATTACTTTGTTCTAGAATCTAGGACCTTCACTGGAAACTCCTCGTAGGACAGATCTTCTCGTAACTCAATAGGTTCAATAGTCAGCACATGAGTAGGATCCTTCACATACTTCTTCAGGACAGATACATGGAACACGTTGTGAATCTTGTCATAAGTGGGAGGTAAAGCTAGGAAGTAGGAAAACTCCCCAACTCTATCCAGGATTTCAAATGGTCCCACATAATGAGGACTCAACTTGCCCTTTACTCTAGACCTTGCAATAGAGCGAATTGGCTTTATCTTGAGGAACACATAATCACCAACCAAGAAGCTCACATCAGATCTCTTCTTATCAGCATACACCTTCTGTCGATCTTGGGCAACCTTCATCCTTTTCTTGATCAAGCAGATCTTATCAGTCATCATCTGCATGTCATCACTCTTCATCAGTGCTCATTCACCCACATCATCCCAGTGTAGTGGTGAATGACAAGGTCGGCCATAAAGTGCTTCAAAAGGTGGCATACCAATGCTAGCATGGTAAATGTTATTATAAGAAAATTCAGCCAACGGAAGGTATTTGTCCCAAACACCTCCCCAATCCATCACACAAGCACGTAACCATTCCTCCAGAATCTGTACTGTATGCTCGGATTGGCCATCTGTCTGAGGATGGTATGATGTGCTGAAATGTAGGTCGGAACCCATCTCCTCTTGTATTTGCTTCCACAAATGAGAAGTGAACTTTGGGTCTCGATCAGAAACTATCACCTTGGGAACTCCATGCAGGCGAACAACCCAGTCCACATACAGCTGTGCCATATCAAGAACCTTGTAGGTTCTCTTGAACAGAAGAAAGTGAGCCGACTTGGTCAGGCGATCAATAACAAACCAAACTGCATCGTACCCACGCTTAGACTTCAGAAACCCAGTAACAAAATCCATAGTGATTTTCTCCCATTTCCACTCTGGTATCTCAAGTGGATGGAGAAGACCACCGGGATGCTGATGTTCAATCTTCTCCTGTTGGCACGTCAAGCACTCTGCAATATAAGTAGCAATATCCTTCTTCATGTTTTTCCACCAGAAACCGCACTATAAGTCCTTATACATATTTGTGGTACCAGGATGAATTATGTACTTGGACCCATGGGCTTCACCCAGAACTCTTTGCCTCAGATCAGCAACATCAGGTATCCACAGTCTATGGCAGAAACGGATAGAACCATCCACTCCCACAGAAAACTCGGATTGTGGCTTCTCTGTCATCAACTTCATCTCGGTTAGCTCAGGGCTATCTAGCTGTGCAGTAATAACCTCAGAAATCCAGGTGGGAGTGACAGACAAACTAGCCATATGCACTCTCACCTTCTCCACAGAAAAGTCGTCACCATCATCAGGTAGCTTAGGTCTCCAACTCGAAACCTATTCCAAGCCTCTCCATAAGAAGCAACTGATAGAAGCACAAGTTGCATCCTTTTTCCTACTCAGAGCATCAACAACAACATTGGCTTTACCGGGATGATAAGTGATGGTAAAGTCACAGTCCTTAAGGTATTCCATCCATCGTCTCTGGCGCAGATTCAAGTCCTTCTGAGTCATCAGGTAGCGTAGGCTCTTGTGGTCATAGAAGACTTCAAACTGTACCTCATACAAGTAATGTCGCCATATCTTCAGTGCATGAACTATGGCAGCCAACTCCTGATCATGAGTAGGCCAATTGCCCTCATCAGTCTTCAATTGGCGCGAGGCATATGCAATCACTCGTCCTTCTTACATAAGGACACATCCCAGCCCTAGTTTAGAAGCATCGGTGAAGATAACATAGGGTTTACCCTCAACAGGTAAAGCAAGCACAGGGGCAGACGTCAAACACTTCTTCAACGCTAAGAAACTCTTCTCACACTCAGGGGTCCAGATAAACTTTGCATGCTTGCGTGTCAGCTTTGTCATAGGAAGAGCCAACTCGGAGAAATTCTATACAAATCTCCGATAGTAACCTGCCAAGCCCAGAAAACTGCGTATCTCTGATGGGTTCTTTGGTGATTTCCACTTCGTCACAACTTCAATCTTGACTAGATCTACCGCAATATGTCCCGTAGAAATAACATGGCCAAGGAACATCACCTCGCTGAGCCAGAACTCGCACTTGGAGAACTTTACATAGAGCTGATGTTCTCATAATGCCTGAAGAATGATTTGTAGATGCTCACGGTGCTGGTCTATAGACTCAGAGTAGATAAGCACGTCATCAATGAACACCACCATGAAGCTGTCGAGGTAGGGACGGAAGACCCGATTCATCAGGTCCATGAAGGTGACAGGGGCATTGGTCAAACCAAAAGGCATGACCAGGAACTCATAATGCCCATAACGAGTGCGGAAAGCCGTCTTCGGTACATCATCATCTTTCACCCGCATCTGATAGTAGCCACTACACAAATCCATCTTCGAGTATACAGTAGCATACTTCAGCTGGTCGAATAAATCGTCGATGCGTGGCAGAGGATAACGATTCTTAATCGTCACTTGATTCAACATACGGTAATCCATGCACATCCACAAGGACCCATCCTTGTTCTTCACAAATAACACCAGTGCTCCCCAGGGAGAGACACTAGGGCATACAAACCCCATGTCTAGGAGCTCTTGCAGCTGCTTCTTGAGCTCAGCCAGCTCAGCAGGTGCCATTCGATAGGGTGGCTTGGAGATAGGTGTCGTGCCTGGTACGAGGTTGATAGAAAACTCGACTTCTTGTAATGGGGGAAGTCCAGGCAGCTCGTCAGGAAAGACATCAGGAAAGTCCCGAACCACATCAATGTCCTCTATGTCTGGTGGTGTGGGATTGAGGACGACCGATGCCAAGTAGGCCCTAGAGCCCTTGGCAATGAGCTTCTCCACCTTGAGTGAAGAAATGATGAATTGTCGATGTCCTTGCTTTCTTCCTTTGATGCATAAACGCTCGCCGTCAGGGTGCAGAAGACTAACCTTTTTATCTTCACAGAAGAGAGAAACTTTGAACTTCTTAAGCCAGTCCATTCCCAAGATTACGTCGAAGGCCGTCATATTGAGGATGATGAAGTCTGTCTCGAACATCTTGCCAGAAATACAAAGGTCTACAGTAGGGATTTTTAGGAAAGTAGAAGACATTTTACCCGTAGGAGTGTCAACCTCTAGGATATAGTCCATGTACATAGTTTCTAACTCTAACATGGCTACAAGCTTAGAAGATATGAAGGTGTTTGAGGCTCCAGAATCAAATAATGCTTTTATCAGCTGTTGAAATAAGTGCACAGTACCTTCAATGACTCCGTTATAATCAGTGGCTTCCACGCCGTCCATGGCAAAGACATGTCCTGCACATTTCTCAATAGGTGGGCGACGTCCTTGCTGATTATTGTTCCTTGGTGGTTGTTGCGGACGAGGTTGCTACTGTGGCTGTTGGGGTGCTCGTGGCTGAGCTGGTGCATCAACTCTCTGGAGCTTGGAACACTGTGGCCTGATGTGACCCGCCTGGTCACACTCATGGCACGTCAAGTGCCTCACATCTGTTCGAGCTGCATGTTGCACTGCAGGGCACCTGCCAGGAGGGTGGTGATGCTGGCAGCGGTTGCACTTGTCACGAAGATCATCACTGAAGCTCTTTTGCTTGCTGGGACTCTGGGTCGAAGGTTGAAAGCATGGATAAGCCTCCACAACTAGGGCCTTATCCACCATCTGTTAGAAAGTGAGAGGGAGCTGTGGAACAAGAGCTCGCCCAAACTGGTAGCTTAGTCCCTGTAGAAAGAGTGTAGCTCGGCGATCCTCTCGAAGACCTATAGCATAGCGCTCTAAAAGCAAGAACCTATGAAAATAGACAGAGACAGTCATGGTTCCCTGCTTCAAGCTGTAGAATTCCGCCTCTTTCTTCTTTAAAGCGGCGGCACAGACGTACTTCTGGCGGAAAAGAACCAGGAATTGTTCCCAAGTCATGTCGGAGGCGTCGTGAGTGCGGGCGACACCGTTCCACCAAACGTGTGCTGGCCCATCCAACACATAGGTGGAAAAGCAGACCTTCTGGTGAGGAGGGCACGTCATGCCCTCGAAGGTATGCTCGATGGACAAGACCCAGTCGTCGGCCTTGTCCACCATCTCGATCTCTCCTTCACCATTGAAGTAGGGCGGTTGCATCTTGATAAACTCCGTGAGGGAGTACTCTTTGGGTTTCTCAGGAAGAGGAATGGCGTTGACACGCCCCATCACAGAATTGGATAAAAACTGACGTAGAACCGCCAATTCTTGCTCTGCAGAAAGCGAAGGTGGAGGAGGAGGCTTCGAAAAAGGATGAGGCACGGTGACGACCTGGTGGCCCCCAGAGGTGGCATGTACATCCGGTGTCGTCAACGGCGGCTCGATGAGTGGCATCCCGAACTGTGGGTTTAGCGGTGTAGTGTACCCATCTCCTTGTCTCTCACGGGACTAGGAGGACTCACCATTCTTGTCCCCAAACAGATCAGATCTCCTGAAAAGGTAGATAGGGATAAGAATCCTAAAGCAAAATTTTGAGATACTAGATTGCCGACTGCTATAGATCTGATACCATTTTGTAAGGAGTGAGACCCATCAGGGGGACCACTCCCTAACACTATTATCTTGAGGCCACTATAGCAAAACACATACATCAAATCACAATAAATAATTAGAAGGGCAGCTATATTGTTCTCAAAATAACATGGCAAAATGAGCATAAAGTAAAAGTAGCGGAATGTAAAGAGTTTAAGTTATTACATGATCCATTTATTTCTAAGAACTTGTCCACATGGACATAAAGGAAAACACAAAAGAAACTAAACTAATGGGTCGATTGCAGAGGGCAACCTAGGCATCTCAGAAATTTCACGAACTACTACTGGACAGGTTCCTCGAACCCTGGGTCCTCAAGTGCAGGCTCCTCCTCTAAGGTCACCACAGGCTCCTCTTCACCTGGGTGGAAAGGAACATCACCCAGAACATAGGAAACAAATAAAGAGGTCAGCAAAGGCTGAGTATGTACTTATATAAAACATTCTGGGAATTATATAGGGTTAAAAGTGCAAAAAGAGATGTTCCCACAAGAGAAGGGGGCTATTTGCAATTAGGTATTTTCAAGAGAAAAGTAACAAAAGAAATGAGGCATATAAAATTTCAGATTACAAACATGATAATAAAAGAGTGTCTTGCCATAACAATCATTCACAAATTCATATTGAAACAATGAATATTTGCATGCATAACAATGTAGACTAAATATACCTAAAACATGGCCATAACACCATAGGATCATGGCCTAAAAATAAACAAGGGTGGAAATGCACACCCCGGGCAGAATACACATGCCCTATATAAGTATGGTTGTACATAAGTACCACTATTCTAGATAATCTAGTCAAACACGCAGCATGCTATAATAGAGTGGCAAGACTATCATTTTAGTCAATATCAAACCAAAAAGGCAACAAGGCAAGAGGGTCCTGAAGACCCATAATCATGTCAAGTAATAATCACAGTAGTAAAAGAGATTCATATCAGGAATTATAAATGTCCAAGAATAATAGATTTCCAAGAGAAATAACAGTTTAAGAGATGCCTCATTAAAATGTATATGGATTTAGTCAAATAATGCCCAAAATAAAATAGAGGATGTACATACCTTATGATCAGTCCTAGGTATTCAATAACACCTCCTAAATTCAGGTTCAGGGTTGTCTCAACCTAATCACAATATATGTGCATACCATTAATATAATATGCATTAAATCCCTAGCTTAAAAATAGACCCTATTTTCGGTTGAAAATCTAGTTGTGAAACCTATCCCAATAAATCAGTCATATTTTTCTGATCCCAAAAACATATTTATTCATATTATTTGGATAAGCCAATAATTACTTATGGATTTTACAAGTTTAATTCATTCTGGCTAATTACTAAATCAAAATTTCAATTGATGTCTTTACCCCTGAATAAGCATGAGGATAATCAAGGATCATTGTCATGTGGACTATAAAGAAATACACTAGTAAACAATGCTTGGGTCAACATAGTCAAATGGAACAAAATTCTGATTTTGCCCTTGTGGGTGTGACATGAGAATCATCGGTCCCATGGGCCAAATAGGGCTTTCACCCGAGGTATTCATCTACCTCACATGCCATGGACTCCTACTGGAGCTCAGATCGATCAGAGGGCACACGACCCTAGCTCCTTCTCATGACGGGAGGACAAACTACTAGCTTCGGCTAGCCTCTGCGGAACCAACGGTCCACACAGGACCGAAGATCACCGGCAGCTGAGGCAACACAGGTGGTGACAACACGGGGCAGTAGAGTCCTGTCACGGAAGGAAAATGCAGCTGGAACCGTCCGGTGGTGCTAGGCCTTTGCAGAGAGGCACCTCACTATGAGGTTCGCGAGGCACAGGTGTGCACAAACCCGAGACCCAGTGACATCGGCGAGACCAAGGGAAACAAATGGAGGACCACCGCCATCCACAGAACCAGCGGCGTAGGCATCAAAATAGACAGGGGGTCCTAGCCACCATGCAGGAACGCCAGCATGACCCTCACATCCGGAGCAAATCCGTGAGGGGTCCCAAGTTCCAAAACAGAAGCAGAAGGTGTCGAAGCTACCTCCGGCGGTGGCAAAAAAAATAGGGAACGGCGATGAGCTTGTCGGCCCAGGCATAGAGAACGACTTGGGGCAAAGTAAATGTATAGGATGAAAGAGGGAGGTTTGTAGATTGTTACCTCGAGTAGAATTGCGCCGAGGTTTCTCTAGCTGTTGGAGCTACATGTTCTTGCTTTGGGGAAGACGACCGTCGTCCGAGCTCTCCAAAAAAATAGGGAACGACGATGAGCTTGTCGGAGCATGCATAGAGAACGACTTGGGGTAAAGTAAATGTACAGGATGAAAGAGGGAGGTCTGTAGATTGTTACCTCGAGCGGAATTGCGCCGAGGTTGCTCCAGCTGCTGGAGCTATTAGTTCTTGCTTTGGGGAAGATGACCGCCGTCTAAGCTCTCCACGTTCCCACGAATTGAATTGCTTGCGGGAAAATGTTGGCACGTCACTGAGGTCGACTTCCGAACTGAGAGGGATCGAGAGGAGGACCCGAAACGAGAAGTTGAGAGGGAGGGGAAAAGAGTAGCGGCGGCTGCTCGGCCTGAAATGGGCATTTTTGATGTGGGGCACCACACGAGGTGAGGTAGGGTTTGTTGGACTCAGAAGAGTGAGGGGGTTCTGTTGGCGAAGAAAACACGAGGATATGTTGGTTGTGGCAAGAGAACGACGATGAGGATCTTCACTGGTTTGAACCAGTCCTACGCGCGCGGGAACCTCGGAGGTGGAAGATGAAGTCTTCCACTCGATAACCCCACCCAAATGAAAAATAAACCGGCCGTGACCCTGGGTTCAAAGTGTGACAATAATATGTTCCAAAACCTTATGTTTAATAACACATTATCCCCTAGGGTCCAATTAAGGGTGCATCTAACATCCAAAAGACCCCAAATTTTGAGGGTTGACTAATTAAGCTATGGGGAACTCGATTGTGGGCTTAGTTTTGGGTTTTGAGACTTCCTTACATTATTCAACCATTATGCATAAATCATTCAATTAATGAAATGACTTAGACCTAATGGTCATAGGTGGTCAAATCTTCCACCCAACTCGATTATTATCCTATATGATACCCAAGTCTATCCTAGTTCACAAATCTAGGGTAAAGTGATCTAGATCATCATTATTGCTTATAAGCTAGCTAATTGAGGTATTAAGATAGAAATTCCACATGTCTTCAACTTTATGGAACACAACTCGAGTCAATCTAGGGTTTGAGGGTCAAAAGTTATCTAATTCAATACAAAGTATGAAGAATGATCTCCATGATGTAATTATCAAAGTAAGAGTTAAGGAAAAAGGTAATGATCACTACTACAGAAACGGCCTTTGGCGTCGGTCGTTTAACCCCATTTGGCGTCGGTTTCCGACCGACGCCTATGTGGGCGCCGCTAAAGGTCGAACACTTCGGCGTCAGTTTTTTAACCGACGCCTATTTAATCTATAGGCGTCGGTCGTTTAGTATATAACCGACGCCCAAAGGGTTCACGCCACAGAAAATGGCGTCATCTAGGGCACTTTCTGCGTCGGTTATTTACTAAACAACCACCGCCTATATGGAATATAGCGTCGGTCTTTTAGTCGATAACCGACGCATAAAGTGCCCTAGATGACGGCATTTTTTGTGGCGCGAACACTCTTGGAGTCGGTTATATACCAAAAGACCGATGCCTATACTTCAAGACGACACGGCCGTGCTTCCCTGCACGGCCGTGTTTAGTACTATAGGCGTCGGTTTTATATGAATAACCGACGCCTTTTCCACCACGGCCGTGCTATCCTGCACGGTCGGGTTGTTTGTACTATTAGGCGTCGGTTTTTATCAAATAACTGACGCTGTAGGTCTTTGCTGACGGTTTTCTATAAATAACCGACGCCTATTTCTATTTTTTTTTTCATATCAGTTTGCAGGCCTACTGTGGCTGGTCAGCAGGATGAGAACCTGCAGTTTAGTTTTCTGAACTGCAGGTTTACGACATCCATTGATATCAGCCTACAAACAGGCCGCAAACCTGCAAAAGTCACAAGAAAAATTTCACACAAGTACATACATTCAGACATCAATTCAATTCTCACATTCACACATATAGAAACATTCAAATACATGTATTAACATTCAGAAATATTCATTTACAAAGTATCATTCATTATCGCTATCAACATCCCAATTATATCTTACAGTTGCCACTGCTTGTATGGCTTTTGCCCATTCTTCTCTTACTTCATTTAATGCTTCCATCGTATATGGAGCATGTATAATTTTTAAGCGTTTACCTATAGTGTGGTCAGTTTTAAACACCTGCAAAGAGAATGATTTATATATATAAGTAATAATATAAAAATAAGATTGATATATTTCATACTAACTAATGAGACTATATATAATACCTCATGTATGCTATCGATGTCCAATGCGACGTGTTTGATAATCATCTGCATAAATCGCATCACATAGTATGCGCATGCCCAGCCATTGTCTTATGTAGCACACTATAAATTGAAACATACAAAATAATACAACTAAGCACAATTCACATCAATAATATATATATTCGAGTCGGGAACTTACTTGTACGTTCTGCCAATTTATTGGCTGGTTCTTTTTCCTTGGGACCGTTCCTCCAGCCTTTTTGAATGCATCTAAACCCCTACATGTTAATATAACACAATAAATTGCATAAGTAAATAGTAATGTAATAAAAGATGTTAACGGATATAAAAATGAAATATTTCTCACCAGAATAATGGCATTCTTATTACGTGTCCAATTTTAGTGTTCAATGTACTCCCCACATGATTTAGATAATAAACAGTGAATGTCCCGGGGACAATAACTAGTAACTCCCAATGTCTACCGCTAGAGGTAAGAAGTTAACAATTAATAACTCAAAATGCAAAATAAAAATGGAATTTTCTTAAGTCCAAATTATAAATAAAGTAAACTTACTTGACATTGAATGGAGGTATTATTATCGTCTTCTTTTGCTGACCAAAAATTGTAAAAGCATCTATACAGTATTGTTGAACATTATCAGGGTCTTTAGCTACCAAACTAATCAATGATGGAATCAAAAATCCCACATGATCAAATGCAAATTGTTTGCAATGATCTTCGACTAAGTAGCTGCAAAACATATAAGCGTATGCATTAATATATAAGAAACCAGATCACCGGATCTTACACAAGGTATATGGATGTAAAAACAAGATCTCACCTTATCCATGTCTCTATCATTGATGTATTCAGCCAATCATACATAAACAGCTCAATAATATCTTGTATAAATAAAGAGCTATCGTATGATTGACCTGCATAATATGCATCTAAAGAAACTATTATAGGGCAATGTATATTATGTGCCCGTAGCCAACATGCCATTCCCCTACAAGCAGGACCTAACGGGTATGTTAGGTCAGTTGGAACCCAAGTTGGTAATGCGGGAAGTGGAGGTGGAGGCCTAGGTGCTCCTGGTGTCTTCTTTTTAACCTGTATATATAATTTCATATCAGTTGACATCATATATACACATTAACAGTCTAAATCAATGTAAATTTATCTTACAATTTCAGTCGTGTAGACGACATCTGCTTTGGGCCACAATATGACCCCGCCTTCTGCCTCACCAAGTGTATCAATATCTGGGTGGGCATATGGCAACGCAACTTCCCTCCAATTGGGTAATACATGTAGCGGGCTCACACGAATGTAGCCCTGCGGCATTGGAGTCCCATGAAACGTTGCCCCAGGAAGGGACTGGTAAGCCTGCGCCTCTGCAACAACATAGTCTTGCATTCTTAAGCGGCATGGCTTCAATGCCTACAAATTTACGTAAAGAATGTTATACATATATACATATAATCTTGAAAACATATCATCTTGAAAAGACTAGCTACAATGTCATAAACAATACTTACAGCAGACGTGCTAGGCGATGGGTCTCCAGGATTACTCGCAGTCTGTGCATCAGGAGAAGAGTGGGTCACCATAGGCTGATTGGAAGCCTGAGATGCCTGCCACCGCAGCAATTCTTCCTTGACCTTCTCAGCAACTACATCGTTGACCTTCTTAGCAACTAAATCCTCAACTCTCTTATTCTCCTCTACATGGATAAAAGAAACATTAGCTTCTTATTAATGAATTTCCTTTTACAGTAACATTCTAAAAAAAGAATAGGTTACCTCTTCTTGAGAAAGTCCCGCTCTGGGTTTGTGCTGGGATGGCCCAAAGAATGCTTTGATGCCAACACCAGCGCCGGCACCTCTAACACGTCCAGGATGCTCTAGGTTACCCAGAGCAACTGTCAATTCATCCCTTGTGCCCTGAGGGATGAACGTGCCTTGTTTCCTCTGCTCGTGCAGCTCCCGCTAATCACCATAAACAGAAATTGGTAAGTTAACACCACAAATAATCAATATTCAAACGATTTCTCTAAGAGTTGTATTTTACCATTTTTGCAGCCGCCTCAGCAGTTACAGGCTTCTTTATTTCACCCTTCTTGTTTTGCCTGCCAGCTATTCAGATATCATGGCGAGGCATGGGTGTGGCAGACTCCTGAGTAGGAGAAGACTGCTGAGTAGCTGCAGACTCCGCCTGTAGTCTTTGGCGAACGCTTGCATAGCCTTTTGGACCCATAGTGTGGTCATGCACATTCAGTGCACGCCTTGCTTTTTGTGCATCACTGAGGGCCTAGTTAGTATGCACATTAATGATTTGGTTAGTAGCACTAAATGTTAATCTTGAATAGGTGAATACAATGTATATTAATTAAATTGGGAGTGACGCCTAATACCTTGAATTCTTCAGATTTTCTTGAAGCAACAAAATTGTCCCAATCTTCTTTGTCCAAGAAGTTCCATTGTTCAAGGGCTGACTTCTTCTTCTTATCACCCTCTTTTATGTATTCTCTGTTCAGATTTGTCCAATAATTCCTAAGCATCTTTCCAGCGCGTTGCATCACACTTTTACGATGCAACTTCTCATCCAATGCAAACAGATTCTGTAAAATAGAAATGTTATTAACTAGTATCCAAAATTGAATTGCAAATAATAGAATTTGTAATCTATAAAATAGAATTGCAAATAATAATAACTCACGCATCAATCCTTCCATATCAAGTCTTTTTTCCCTTGAGGAACTTTATGCCAATTATCATACTTAACACCACAATGGCTCCGAGTGGTACACCCAAGATAGTTTACAAAATTATTGCGGTTCACTCCAATTGCATTTCCTCCATTATCAAACTCCACCACCAATTTGGATCCACTACCACTTAGCGCTAATAACTTCTTCAACAAAGTGATGCCCCTTTTCTTGTTAAGTGTTTGGTGCTGCGCATCAAGTTGCTCCAGTGCTTCAGTGGGTACAGGTACATCATCAACCTAAAATTTGACAAAAATAAACACACTAAATTAGCCCAATATAGAAATATAGGATATATGACATAACTAGAAGATAATGAATTTTATAGAAATACATGATATGTTTTTAGAACTTACATTGGTATCCTTGCCATGCTCGTCATGGACAGCATGCTCATCATGGACTTCATGCTCATCATGGACATCATGCTCATCATGGTCAGCCATCTGAAAATGTCATTAAAAAGGCAAACATTTAGCATTTGTATTAACTAGAAAAAGGCAAACATTTAGCATTTGTATTAACTAGAAAAAGGCAAACATTTAGCATTTGTATAAACATACATGTCTCTAAAATTGTGATCTTTTATCAATTAACAATCCTTCATTGTGATCTCCGCGCACATATAAGTCATCATTAGCTTCAATATTTTGTGGAGTTGGCAACCCAACTGAGAATGGACTGGAGTCATCATACTTATCATAGTACTCTTCTTCATCTATAGGATCTTCAATGAATTGTCTTTTACCATGAAGAACAACCGACCATTTATCATTCGCAGGATCATCGATATAGAATATTTGTTTCGCCTGTGATGCCAATATGAATGGTTCACCCTTCTCGCCAATCTTTTCAAAGTTCACCAAAGTGAAACCCAATTCATCCACTATAACTCCTTTGGTGTTATCAACCCAATTACATTTAAAGAGCGGAATTTTGAAATCTATGTAGTCAAACTCCCAAATGTCCTCAATGACACCGTAATATGACATTTTAGCTTCACGTGGACTCTTATCCTTTGCACTTGCAAAGTACATAGTCGACGCTTGAAGAGTGACCCCACTATTTTGGACGACACTCTTATCATCTTGGCGCTTTGTGTAATATGTGAATCCATTAATGTCAAACCCTTCATAAGACATAACATTCGGTTTTGGTTTAAAGGCGAGGCATTTGATAGTTTCTGTAATATCATTTGGTGTTTGATATAGTTGATGTAAGACTTTATCTTCAAACCACTTAGTAAAAGTCTTATTATGCTCTCTAGCAAGCCACATTGAACTTGCTCGAGGATGTTGTCTCTTTATGAAATTGGTATGTTCCTCGATATAAACACTCACTTCGTCCATATTGTGTAAAATATACAAGTGATCTTGTTCCAACTGCTCACGGCTAATTACTTTCACCCGTGATCCCAAAATTCCTTTGCCCTCCTCAATGCTTTTGTCATTATCAGGAGTGTCATTACCAATGAGAAAGTCATTGCAAAAATCCATAACCTCTCTCGCCACATAACCTTCAATAATACTCCCTTTAGGCCGATAACGGTTTCGAACATCACCTTTAAAAACGCTCATGTATCGTTCAAAGGGATACATCCAATGCAAGAAAACTGGTCCCAACATTTTCACTTCCCTAGTCAAGTGGACAACAAGATGTACCATGATATCAAAGAACGAAGGAGGGAAATACATCTCAAGCTGACATAGGGTAACAACCACTTCTCTTTGCAAATTATCGAGAGTATCAGGGTCAATAACTTTACTGCATAGACTGTTGAAAAAGAAACAAAGTCTGGTAATTGCAAACCTTACATGCTTCGGCAATATAGATCGAATTGCCACGGGTAATATTTGTTGCATTAGAGTGTGACAATCATGAGATTTAAGACCTATCAACTTCAGATCTTTCATTGATACCAATCTACGGATGTTGGATGAGTAACCATGTGGCACCTTAACATTTACCAAGCATTCACAAAAAGTTTTCTTCTCCTTTCTAGACAACGTGTAACAAGCGGGAGGTAAGTATGTTCTTTTACTACCCATTTCACGTAATTCTGTTAATTCTGACCTTATTCCCATTTCACGTAGGTCCAGTCTGGATTTTATCCCATCTTTAGTCTTACCTGGTATATTTAACAGAGTACCAATGATGCTATCACAGACATTTTTCTCAACGTGCATTACATCGATACAATGCCTGACTGTCAAAGAACTCCAATAAGGAAGATCCCAAAATATTGACTTCTTCTTGAATGAAGAATTGTCACTCCGTGTGGCCATACTACATTGTGATTTCTTACCAAATTCATTGACAATGTCTTTTACTCTTTCATAAACAACATCCCCTGGTATAGGTTTAGGTGCACTCCGTTCATCATTCCATCCATTGAATGCTTTGTGCTTCCTACGATATGGATGGAATTTTGAAAGAAACCTTCGATGACCAAGATATACAGTCTTGCCGCCATGTTTTAGTCTTATTGAATCAGTGTTTTCTTCACATATAGGACACGCTTTAGCTCCTTTGACACTATATCCAGACAAATTCCCATATGCTGGAAAGTCATTAATAGTGCAAAACAACATAGCGTGCAAATGAAATGTCTCTCTTACTGAAGCATCATAGGTCATCACACCTTCAGCCCAAAGTTTCTTTAAGTCATCAATCAAAGGTTCAAGATAAACATCGATATCATTTCCGGGTTGTTTAGGGCCCGATATCAACAATGACAACATAACGTACTTATTTTTCATACACATCCAGGGAGGAAGATTGTATATAACAAGCATGACTGGCCAAGTGCTATGTTGGCTGCTCAATGTCCCGTACGGATTCATCCCATCTGTACAAAGCCCAAGTCTTAGATTCCTATCTTCTTCACCAAATTTGGGGTACAATAGATCAATCTTCTTCCACTGTGGGGAATTAGACGCATGTCGCAGGATCCCATCATTATTTTTCTTAACATCTGCATGCCACCTCAAATTCTTCGCATCTTTCGGATTTGCAAACAAGCATTGAAACCGTGATATTATAGGTAGATACCACAACACCTTGGCAGGAGAACCAGTTTTGGACTCCCCCGAAGTCGTCAATTTATACCGTGACGCACCACATTTTGGACAATCTTTCAAATCTACATAGTCCTTTTGAAATAATACACAATCATTCGGGCATGCGTGTATCTTCTTGGCCTCCATTCCCATTGGGCACAACATTTTCTTTACCTGGTATGTTGAGATTGGCAGCTCGTTTCTTTCAGGAAGCATTTCTTTCAACAAAGTCAACAATGAAGTGAAGCTTTTGTCGCTCCATCTATTGTTAGCTTTCAACTTATACAATCTCAACACAGCGCTAAGCTTCGTAAACTTAGCACATCCTGTGTATAACGGTATCTCAGCATCATGCACAATGTTTCTAAAGATAGGAGGTGGATCGGTGTGCTCTACCCTACAACTATCCAGCATCACATCAACGATGTCTGCTGGAACTGGTTCGTTCACATTTACGTCATCGGAGGCAATTTCTTCTTCCACCCAAGCACTTCTATCGACATCTACTGGTTTTGATTTTGAAATCTCTCCATGCCAGTGCCATTCTGTATAGCCTTGTACAATCCCGTTGCACATGACATGAGTTTTGATTTCCTCACCAGTGTTGAATTTCAAGTTGTTACCGCAATGCCTACATGAACAGTAGAACCTATCTGTAGGTTTTTTCCTATGTTCCTCGGCAAATCTAATAAACTGATCAAGACCAGATATAAACTCTGGGGTGCAACGATTACGAATGGACATCCATGATCTATCCATTCTATGATCAGAGAAAACAAGTATATATTAGGAAACAAGTATATATTAGGAAAATATTAGGGTATACACTTACATCCTAAGTGTATAATGTGATGTCATTCTTATATATAATAAATGTGTACCACCTATCCCATCCTTGAACACCTAATCTCACTAGTAAGTGTATAATGTGTATTGGGTTTTCAAGAAAATTTCGACAGCATTTCCCCGCTGTTCTCTAAGTACATATGTACTTAGAGAACAAACGGGGAAATGCTACCGAAATTTTCTCGAAAACCCAATACACATTATACACTTACATCCTAAGTGAGATTAGGTGTTCAAGAACAGTCCCAAACCGGGGACTATCCAAGATTTACTCCTAATGAGTCAATCTTGGACGGGTTTCTAGGCCAACAAACACATTTGATGTCATTCTTATATATAATAAATGTGTACCACCTATCCCATCTTTGAACACCTAATCTCACTAGTAAGTGTATAATGTGTATTGGGTTTTCAAGAAAATTTTGGCAGCATTTCCCCGCTGTTCTCTAAGTACATATGTACTTAGAGAACAAACGGGGAAATGCTACCGAAATTTTCTCGAAAACCCAATACACATTATACACTTACATCCTAAGTGAGATTAGGTGTTCAAGAACAGTCCCAAACCGGGGACTATCCAAGATTTACTCCTAATGAGTCAATCTTGGACGGGTTTCTAGGCCAACAAACACATTTGATGTCATTCTTATATATAATAAATGTCTATAAACTACAGGCAACATGGTTAATCCTAATCAACAGAGCATTATTAAATAATAAATCAAGAAATCAATAGTTTCAAACAAAAGGTCTAGGAATCTTTACTAGAAATTATATGTATCCCTAATCATCATATTTAACATACTACATTATTATGAACATCCAGATTAGATTAAGATCATACTATGTTATAACCATTGGTTTAATAACCCTATTTCCGCATGTACATGTTTATCAACTTTAAAACCCTATAATTCATGAAATCATTCTAATTCAATTTAATATGTTGGGATCACATAATTATATAATGACATCAGAATATATAGAAGAATCATAATTAACATGATTAACAACATGCTCATCAAACTAGGGTTTTCTTGAATATCATCTAATATTGTGTACTAGACATTATATGTATCCCTAATCATCATATTTAACATACTACATTATTATGAACATCCAGATTAGATTAACTCTAATCAAATACATTACATGCATTTTTATCACAACAATTTAATCGATGCAAAAAAAAAGTAGAGCAGCTAGCAGCGGGAAGACCAACCTTGTCAGAGGGAAGAAGGTAGAGGCTCCGGTGGCTCTGGCTGGAGGAGTAGCTAGCAGCGACGGCGGTGGAGGAGCAGCTAGCAGCGAGGCTGGAGATGATGGTTGCGGCGGCGCGACGGCGGTGGAGGAGCACCAGGGGCGTGGCGGCGCCTAAACTCAGGTGTGGCGGTGCCTAATCTCAGGCGCTGGCGCTGGAGCAGCAGGGGCGGCGGAGAAGGGAAGAAGGTGCAGGAGTGGCGGCGGAGAAGGGGGCGCCAGAGAAGGGGGCGCCAGAGAAGAAATCGGCGGCAGCAGAGAAGAAAAGGTAATCGGCTCGCAATGAAACAGAAGAAAGGGGAAGAGTCGGGCGATCGTGGGTAATAAAGTTCCCAAATAGCGTCGGTTGTTTCAAACAACCAACGCCTAAACCTCTTTAGCGTCGGTTGTTTTAAACAACCGACGTCCAATTGGACGATATTTTCACGAAATTATTTGGCGGGAACCACTTTCAGCGTCAGTTATAAAAGGATAACCGACGCTGAAAGTGACACTTTTCGTGCAAATTTCCATCGCACATACGCGTCGGTTTTTTATCTACATAACCGACGCTGAAAGTGACACTATTTTTTTGCTCGAAAATTGGATTTCGCGGGCGACTTTAAGCGTCGATTTTTTATAAACAACCGACGCTGTATTCAAAGTGGTACCCGTGTCTGGCTGGTCTTCGAATATAGACGTCGGTTTGCCTAAATAATCGACATCTAATATTATAGGCGTCGGTTTTCCTAAAGAACCGACGCCCAGAAAAGCGACACTGAATGTTGTTTCTGTAGTAGTGGATGTTTTGTACCTGGAATTGGGGATGTTACACATTACAAGAAATAAGTCATCAACCAATGTGAATTGTTGTTTAATCCTAACAGATATGCTACATGACTGAATTACATCTTTTATTAAGCCTTATGGAGTATGAGGTATACCATTCAAACTTCCAACTAACCAATATGAAGTTGCAATCAGTTTCATACAAGATCTAGGAGAGTTGGAATCCTAAGATATCTTCCCCTTGGTTAGTATACGTCTTCCACAATGAAATATAAGTCAAGTTGCAATTAGCGTAGTCCGCCCTTGGTATATTGGTCACGACACTAGAAACCAAGGTATTCAACCCTATCATTAGAGGTACCACAACATCCATCCTCAATCAAATTACATGTACATATAATAATTTATCTGAGGTTCGGCCTCAACCATTCTTCATAACCTTGAGATCAGGATCACAAGGATGTACCCTCCTTGCACCCACATATACTCAACAATATACAACTATGTGTTTCCCTATCTAGCAAGTTCTGACATTGTAATAGTTCTACAACACAAGGCACTACATGATTAGGATTTCACTTGATTAGTTATTTCCAATTGGGTGAGTTAAGGCTGCATCAATCTAGTTATATACAAACCCTAAAAGATTTCTACAAACACATTGGTATATAACAACTCTAAAAGATATAAAATGTAAGAGGAATATTCCTTATCACATCATCTTGGATTACCATCCCCTTGTCCATCATAAAGTGGATTAAACATCCCTTAGGGATCAATTCATGTCCAAAGGCCATTAAGATCATTCACATTATCTCCTACAAGAACCTCATTATCTTTCAACATCTTGTAGAAGGTTGTACAAATCATCATCATGCTTATGCTACACAAGTTTAACGTAAGATTGCATTAATCAGAAGATTCATGATATTCACAAGGTAACATGGTAGGGTTACCATTAGCATTATGAAAATATCCTTCCATGATAACAACATACATGAAGACAAGTATATTTAATCGTCATCACTTAATTACTTTAAGTAAGGTCCAACATGATAGATTGAACTGATGTTACAAATCAGCACCCATAACTAACCATCGATCATGGTCAATAGCAAGACCATTGGTTCTTTATACTAAACACAAGCATAGGCACATACACAATACAAAATATAACCATCAAACCATGGATCTCAATAAAACCATCAGATTTCAAACAGGGAAAAACCATCAGATCTTGGACCTAATGAAGCCATCAATTGTGAACCATAGGAAGACCATTAGTTGTTTCAAATAGACAAACCATCGTTTGATACGACTACTAAAATTATCATTTAACAAGGTTGGGAAAAACCATCATTTAATAAATCTAGATAACCCATCGGATGTCAACCATAGGTAGGCCATCAAATGTCAAACTAGGTGAACCATCAATTGTTAAGATAGGGTGAAATTAGACTTTATGTATCAAGGAAAACCATCATTATGTAGGGATAAGAAAACCATCCATTCATCCATTGATGAGGGAATCATGACCATCAATTCTTGAGGAAAACATGACCATCGATGCTCAAACTCAAGAAAATCCATCCAAAACAACAACTAAGTATAAACCATCAATTCTCATAAGAAGCCAAACCATCATTTTATGAATCAAGAGAGAAATCAATGCTCAACACTTAAGGAAAAGCCATCATTCTAAGTGAACAAAACCATCGTTTTCAAAATACATGCAAGGTCTAGGACTCCTACTTCCATGGAGAAAATGTGCATAATGTTAAGAGGTATATTAGCTACACAAGGACTACTACATATGCTCAAACCCTAGTCAAAGATTCAACCTTTCTACTTGTTACCACGTTTTTGGAGCAAGATCTATACATAGAAAGTTAAGAGTAAGAGGTAAACATGAAGAAGGTTATATAACTCACCTCAAGGAGGATGATGAAGGTTAAAAGAGTGAGGTAGGTTCAAGAGAGAGAAGAAAACCCTAGCTTGATCACTCCACATGTCTAATCTAGCTCCTTTCTCTAAGAACAAAGAGAAGAAAGAAGGTGTTCTTCAACCACATGCACAAGATCTACCAAAAACACCATGGATACGTCCAAGAAGGAAGAGAGAAGGAGGGAAGTAAGGAAAATGAAGGTACGGAAGGTGATCTTACTTGATTAGGCCAAGAAATAAGGTTAGGAAGCTCCACAAGTTATTAGAGAGGGTAGATCCAAACCCTAAAAGCACATGCAACCAAACTCGACCAAGTTTATCCTTATATAGCTCTTCTCCTACACCATGCAAGAGAGTTGTACCTATCTAAGCAGAAAGAAGATGAAGGGGTATGTAAATAGCTCGTTTGGGTGAAATTATATATATATATATATATATATATATATATAGCTTAGGGAGAGAGAGAAAGGTGTGTTGAGGTGTCAAAGCATGCATGCCATGTGCCCAAGAATCAAAACCTCACATCCATGCAAACCAAGTCAACCATCAAATCTTGATGCTAGGAGGACCATCAGTTGTAAACCCCAAGAGCACCATCGAGCTCAAACATCAACTAGGCCATTTGATCATGCCCTCACTTGGCCACAAAAGCAAACCCTAGAATCTCCATCGATTGGTGCACCTCACATGCAAAACCATCAACTTGTTGTGACTCAAAGCAAACCATTAGATTTCATGCTACACAAGAGAACCATTAGATCCTCCAATCCCATAGTGGATATCTGATCCCAATCATACAAAGGAAAACCATTGAATTAGGGCATTTAGGTGAGATACCCTAAGTCTCAACACTAAGTTATATAACACCCCACATTCGATGGTGCAACTAGGTGACAAAAGTTGCAACCACAAAAATTATGTTATGAAAACTTATGAAGCACAACATACATATGAAAATTATAGATAAGACCCTAGTTACAGAGAAAATTGCATAAAATCCCTTATAAACACATAAATTGCAAAACTCAATCAAACATTGTCCAAACTGGACCAAACTTGAAACTTAGCTTTGTCACTTGATATAAAATCATGGATTAAGGTTTTCTTAATATTTTTAACATAAAATTAAGATAAGAAAGCATGTTTAACCATAAATCTAGGTCAGGGGTCTTACAGGGACCAACCATAATATGATCTTCTAGAACATATCACAACCACATTCTTGAAATACACAATGAAAATCTCACTAAAGTGAAGAAGTGGAATCCATCCCTCCACTAAAGGGAAATTTATTCTATTCAAACCATGGAATTTACTCCAACTATCTCAAATAATGCTCATATAACTACTCAAGGAAAGACCTAAATATGCAAAGACAAAATCAAAATGTATGGGAAAGAGCGCCATACCTGACATCAAGGCCTCTAAAACTTTATCTCTTACATTTCTGATTATTCTCACCAAAACAATCAAGATAATGCGTATTTTGAACCTAAGAAAGGTAACTCGACCGATGACACTATGCGACAAAGTAATTTTGAGTTGTCGGTTGAGTTTATCCTAAATGAAACTCGTCTGATAGTTTAAAATTGATTTGCATGTATAAGGGTGTCAGTCAAGTTTGTCCTGGGGTAACTCGACTGACCCTGACAGTTACCAAGACCCACATAGGGTTGTCGGTCAAGTTTCGTGTGAGTGAAACTCGGTCGATAAAAGTTCCTATGTTGAATTTTGGAAAGTACCATAGAAGTGTTTATATATTTGTTTTAAGTGCTCTTGATTTTTTCTAAGCTTAATTACAATTCATACATTCATTACAAGTGATTTACAACTTCTAATTGATTTAAGGCATTTTCCACAAAAGTGCTCTTGCATTGGTTTTGAATTGTCTTTCTCCAAGTTAGGATGCACAAGTTTAGGCATTTGGAGTGTGTCTATACCTAATATGAAATCACTCAATTAGAAGCATGAGGAAAAAATGAATGGAATGGTTGGTCATCATAAAAACAAGGGTTTAGTCAATTTAGACCTTGAGTCAACATTCTCCCCTCTTTTGAAGATAAAAACCATTCTATAAAGGTATTGAAAGTATTAAGTAAAACCATACATTTGAAAAAACTTAGGGTTTCAATATAATTGAATCATGTACTCCCCCTAAATTGATGCTCATGGAGTTCTCATACTCCCCCTCAATTGATGTTAATTCTCCTGCATGGTTAGCTTTCATAACATTTATATAAACTATGCATTCCACTCTTATATGTATTCTACATATATGTGTTCTCCCCTTTACATAAGACTTGTCTTCTCCCCCTTTGTCATTTTAAAAAGTGAGGGGGTTGAAGAGATCAAATACAACTTGTTAGATAAAGGAAGTGTATAAGAGAAAAAACTAAGGGCTTGTCCAAGAAATGTACATAAAAAAATTAAGACATCCACTAGAACAACCCTTAATGCAGTTCTAGTAAATAATCATGATAAGGCCATATAAGCAAGTATCCCAAGATAGTAGATATGCAAATCAAGTAACATGCTTGAATATGTATGAAACAAGATACAAGCATAGCATATAATTGGATACCAAAAGACGAACAAGGCTAGAACTACATGTAGATGGACTACTAGTATTTATCACAAGTTAGGACTACTAGTAGGATCTAGGTCACAACAAAAGATTCACAAGTTAAAGAAGAAGCTATGAGTAGATCTAGAGAAATATCCAAACAAAGTAAACAATTTTATAAGCATGAAAGGATATTACTCACTATAAAATATGCATCATTACCGAAAGATATTACCACTAAGAACCCCAAGGTTGTATAAAAATAGGATATAGAACTATATAGATGTAGCAAGTTAGACCACAACGAAAGTAATTTAAGACAAAACCAAAAGATCCAAAGAGATCATCATCAAAACATGCATAACAAATTAAGATAAGTAAATGCAAGATATAGAAATACCAATTTAAAGAAATTAGAGATATAGCGTTATATGAAAGATAGACAATTTAAAGCATGGAAATATGCATATCATAAAAGTACCAAAGGGAGTGCCATAGAATAAGGCTAGTGGTTGAGGATGTCTACTTGAGAGGAAAATTCTCATCCAAAAATCCATATGTACATTCTGTACACAATGTTGTTGGCAACAGCCATTGGTGCTTGTCGGTCGAGTTTCTTTCAGGACAAACGCGACCTACAATAGTTGCTGTAAAAAAACACATATATTTCAAAAACAAATACCTAGAGGCATGATAAAAATATAAACCATATCCAAACATGTATAAACAAGTTTGTAAATCACTATGCAAGCACCAGGGACAATTTTGAGCAAGAAAGTGATGACAATTACAATATACCAAATTTGACTGAAAAACCATATGTATAGTGCATACAAACTTGTTAAAAAAACTATGATTGGATATGAGAAAGGATATCATTACCTGTATTCTTACCATTTCTTTTCCACTTGTTGCCACCCCTTATACATTTAATGTCTCTTATTTTTATTTGGATTGAGAAACTAATTTGCAAATCAATAGCTCATGTCAATCCATTTGTAAGTGACCTACAAGATGAAAGATGAAATTGTCTGCGATCATATTTTTGGGTCCGAAGGGATTTGCTTAGCAACCCAAGCCCTATCACTCTTGGATGCTTTTCTAAAAGGGAAATATGTAGCACAATGCAATTTCATTGCAATGATTACATGATCTCATACCCTTGGAACTACAGGATTCTTCCTAGAAAATTGAAGGTCATTTTTCTTTTTTTCTCCTTTAGCTACTATCAAGTCCAATGCCATATCTACCCAATTTTTTAGTGGTATGATCTAGGATTTGATTATGATTCTTTTTATCATCTAAGAATATTTGCATAGAGGATATTAAATAATGAATATCATGCATAAGAGAAGTAATAGTAGAAGACAATTGATTGATATATTCTCTAGCATGAATGAGATTAGTTTCTAAGTAGAGAGCTTTTGTCATATAAGAATCTTTTTCAATATGAATAGCATCAACATTATTCACTCTACTAGTAGAACTAGAACAAGATTCAAGGACACTGATTGTATCAAGCAATTAATCATTTTCTTTTTTAAGTAAAGAAATCTTAGAAAGATAAACACTATTTTTAGATTCTATTGCTTTCAACACAAAACTTTGTCCTAATTTTCAGTTCTAAAGAACATCTATATCAAGCATGAGAGAATTCACAATTTTAGTATGTTCTTCATTAGAACTAAGCATAAGAGGTTGAGCTTCTACAAATCTTATCTTATCAAGCAAGTTAGCATTTCAAGTTTAAGAGAGTCTACTTGACTAAGATATGCATTGTTTTCAATCTCCACACCATTGAATTTTAATTCAAGTTTTAGAAAAGAATTTTTAAGATCATGAACATCATTTTTCAAACAAATTTTAGCATGTTCAAGATCATGTTTTTCTTCATGCAAATTATCAACAATTCTACCAAACTTTGTCTTTTTCTTTTTAGTAAATTTAAGAGAGGTAGAGTGCATGGATAATTGCAATTAAAGATTCTTTATCTAATTAGTTTATATTTACCATATTCAAATCTTCATTTGAAATTGCCATGATAGAAAAATGGCATTCTCCATCTTGACTAGAGCTTGAGAAAGATCCTCCACTAGAATATTCACTTGAGCTTGAGTTGGAGGAGTCACTAGAGATTTTGTGCCATTTGTCCTTATTCTTATTCTTCTCTCCCCTTATCTTGTGATGATGGGTCTTTTTTCCTTGTGGGAAATCATCCTTGAAGTGATCCTTCTTTCCACATTTGAAGCACTGAGTGGAGGAAGAAGACTTGCCTTTGTGAAGTCTACCTTTGGAGTCCACATCATCTTCTTTAACTTGAGAGGATGGAGAAGCATGACCAATAATAACTTCAATTTTGGCTTTGATTTCAGCCTTCTTAATTCTCTTGAGCTATTTCTCTTCTTCTCTTTCTTCTTCCTCTTGCTTGTCAAGTTTACCTTCATGAGCTTATAGATTTCCTATGATCTCTTCAAAGGAATATCACCAAGAGAGTTTGCTTCTTAAATAGAAATCACCTTAGGTTCCCACCATTTAGGAAGAGACCTAAGGATCTTTGAGTTTGTTTTTCCTCAATCCGTAGGATGACCTAGGACGACATGACCATTTATAATGGTGTTTGAGTCTAGAGTACATTTCAGCTACCCTTTCCTTCTTTCCCATCTTGAAGTTCTCAAGGAGACCATTGAGCATGTAGACTCTACTTTCATTCACTTGATTTGTCCCCTCATAAGTGACACATAGCTTTACCCATACATCATATGTTGTCTCATAAGAAGAAATCCAGTTGAACTCAGTGGGGAAAAGAGAGGTATAGGGTATGTTGATGGCTCTAGCATTCAAGGTTGCTTTCTTCAAAGTATCTTCATCCCATTCTTCTACCTTTATCTCTGGTAGCTTGTATGGAAGATCCATCGTTCTCTATATCTCAAGACTTGATCCTTGGATATAGAATTATAACCTTCTCTTCCAATAGAGGAAGTTGCTCCCATCAAATATTGGAATGTTGATGAGGTATCTCCCACCTTGATAATTGCCCATCTTCTCCTACTTGTGGAAGTATTTCTTGGAGAAGACCTGCTCTGATACCACTTGTAGGATCAATGGGTTCTATAAGGGTGGGGGTTGAATAGAGCTGAAACAATTAAACCAAATTCATTAGACATTCAAATTATATCAAGATGTAAGGTTGCATATGTGAAATTTGAGTGAAACTAAGCATACATAAAAGGATGAGAGAGATTGAACAATCACAAGAGCACAAGCCTTGTATAGTGGTTCTAAACTCTAAACTAGGAGATTTACATCCACTACCTAGAGAGGTCAACCTCTAGGATTTTCTACCATGTCTCACTCCTTATATTCAATTATAAGAGTTATGACATAAGACTTTCCTTTTCCAGATCAAGGATCCCTATCATTCCCTTTGGACAATGGTGCCAATAATATTATAAAGGACTTACCTACCCATGACCAAAAGTCTTCTACCTTACCAAAGACTTTATCTACTTTTTCAATGAGTCTTTGGCCTTCTCCAAGGACTTACCCACTCTTGAAACGAGTCTTCCACCTTCAAGGATTTACCCACTCTTGACTTGGATCTTTCATCTTTGAATTCACCTTAGCCAAGGAGAAGCTTTTCACTAAGGATTCATTCCCTTCTTCTTTACCTCTCTTAGCCAATAGAGACAACCTTCATCTTTATGGTATAAAGAGAGATTGGGAGGTGGAGGAATTGAGAGGCTCACAAGATATACCTTTAGGACTAGCTCTCTTACAAAACTCTTACTCATTTTAATGGATGTAGTAAGTGATTAAGCTTAGGAGAGTGGATGGAGGCTTTTAAAGGCACTCAACTATAATATAGGGACCTTCATAGTGGTTGTCTAACCATGGGAAAAAGACCAAGGGGTCCTATTTATAGCTGAGTCTACCTACTAGCTAGTAGAGACACTTAGGAATGAATTCCTACTATTTCTGGTGTTGCAACAAATATTTTTTTGAGTTTTGCAACACTCCCATAGTTAGAAACACCTTCTCCGCACATTTCCATAAAATACAATTGGTCGAGTTTTAATAAAGGTAACTCGATCGATGGCATTATAAAACAAGGCAATTTTGTGTTGTTGGTTGAGTCTATCCTAGATGAAACTCGATCAATGACTTAAAATTGATTTGCCTATGCAGGGGTGTCAGTCAAGTTTGTCCTGGGGAAACTTGGCCGACCCTGGCAGTTACCAAGACCCACATAGGGTTGTCGATTCAGTTTCATGTAGGTGAAACTTGACTGACAGAAGTGCTAGTGATGAATTTTGGAAAGTGCCATAAAAGTGCTTAAATATTCATATTAAGTTCTATTTATGTTTTCTAAGCTTAGTTACAAGTCATTCAATCATTAAAATGATTTACAACATGATTCTAATTGATTTAAGGCATTTTCAATAAAAGTGCACTTCCATTGATTTTGACTTGTCTTTCTCCAAGTTAGATGCACAATTTTAGGCATTTGGAGTGTGTCTATACCTAATATGAACTCAAGTAGAAGCATTAGAAACAAATGAGTGGAATGGTTAGTCATCATCAAAATAAGGGTTTAGTCAATTAACAAGGTTTAGTCAATTTAGACCTTGAATCAACACCTCTATGTTGTCACTTTTGATTTGCTAGTACAAATGTTAGCATTGTCGATATATGTACTATTGGAGACAAAATGAAAAACTTCTTACTTATATACTAGCACCTCAAAGGCACTGATATAGATAATACAACCACTGGAAAATATTTGGTTGTTGAAATGTTGATAAACGTATACAAGAAAATTCAGGTTGTTGATATAAAGTGGTTAACATTACATGGGAAATTATATTGTAGGTTTTTTCAACTACAAGTACATCAATGATGCATAACTATTGATATATTATTAAACTAGTTGGAAACAATACCCAAGTCGATGGAGAACATACAATCCACATACAAGTTTTAAAAAAGATAAGCATTCATATTGTAGTTATGTATCCTAAAATCATTCATAACATACAAAGTATATGAAAAGAACCATAAAATGATTCTTGAAATGAACAAAACACCACATTCATTTAATATTTGAAAATATTTAAATAGGAACATATAAAAATATTTCTAGGAGAGAGAGAACAACCAATAGCTAACACCAAAGGCTTTTAGTCCCTTCCTGCAATGCCCCAATGGGGTGCACTGAGATTCGATCCCGCAACCTGCACTTCATAAGCAGCAGGCTTGACCAACTGAGCTAGTTGGAAAGTGCAACATATAAAAATATTTTGATTTCACAAAAACACAAGAATTTTAACACAAAATTATGCATTTTATTTAAACGTTTCAATTACACAAAAACTTGATTCCTCTTTGGGGGGGATCCAGGAGGCTATTTATTCATCTTACCCTCCTCTTGCAAGCCAGTACGGGAAATGAGTACACACATCTAAATTATTTTGAGAAAGAAACTTGGAGATACTACCTCCATTATAGTCCTCCTTATCAATGATATCAACAATACAATCAGGAGGTCTAGGTAGGTCATTAAACCCAAGGGGTTGTTTTTGGAACTCCTTCACCATCTTATCAGCCATTCGATTGCTTTCTCTCATACTGAACATAATTTTCCATCCCTGATGCTTCTCCAACGCCTGCTTGATCCTGTTTAAGAGTCTTGCATATCTCAGATACTCCTCCTCTTTTGAGTGTAAAATTTCGACAAATGCCTTACAATCAGTCTCCAATATGAGCTCGGTCACTCTATTTCTACTAGATAACTCCAGCGCAACGTCCACCCCTATGATCTCCGCTTGGGTTGTCGATCTTGCCTTTACCCTTCTTGTGTGTCCATCTATCCAACACCCATGACAGTCACATGCAATGATCGCCACAGTTGTTATGTCGGATTTTCAGGCTGCATAAGTATTAATTTTCACCCACCCTTGCGGTGGTCTTTGCCACTATATCACCTTCCTGGTCTTCTGGTTAGCTATTTCCTTGCTATAAACTTTCTCAATCAGTTGTAGCTCATTTGTAATCCATTACAGTTGTCTCTCTACTGTCATGGTTTCATTTTCAAAGACAACTTGATTGCGAGCTCTCCATATGGCCCAGCAGGTGATTAGAAATCTTCTTCTGGCTGTTCCATCCTTCATCATCAGGTTACCAATCCAACAACTGACCTCCATTTGATTGAATTCAGTAAGGTCTTATCCGGACAAGATTTTTCTCCAAACCTCATGTGCATAGGTACATTCTCTAAGTGGATGGCTCAAAGTTTCCTCTTGACTACGACACCTAGCACACGTTCCATCTATGGTTAACTGCCTTCTTATTCTTCTGTTGTTTGTTAATATAACATCATGCATCAGTAACCAATCGAAAATTTTATACTTTTCAGGCATTGCAGTCTTCCATAGTTTCTCCCTTCTCCCTCCACAGTGACTTCACGCTCTTATTTCAGGATGTTATATGCAGTCCTCGTCGTGAACCTGCCATTGGTTGTCTCTATCCAAACATGCACGTATGGGCTTGTATCCACCGCCGGAGGTTCAATTTGCCTGATTTTGTTAACAACCAATGACGACAACCACTCCGTCATGAACTCTATGTCCCACCCTCCTCTATCAAGTACATCACACCTCACATTCATGTCTCAGATAGAGTCAGGGATCTGCCACCTAGCGACACTACTCAGTTGGAGGTTGGGTTCCACCCAATCATCCTCCCAGAAGGAGCTTTTACTTCCATTTACCATCAATAAATAAGAATGCTCATTTATAAGATTCTTTCATCTGAAGGTCGCAGATGCCAAATGTGAGAGGTTACTTGTGGAACCACCACTATATTTATTATACTTTTCTATGATGTAATCACACCATATTGTTCTTCTGTTAGAGGCAATCTCCCACACATTCTTCGCTATTAATGCTTTGTTCCATTCTCTCATGGATTTTAGACCTAGTCCTCCTTCTCCTTTCTGACATGTGACTTTATTCCAGGCAACTAGAGACATTGGGTGGGCTTTGTGACCTCCCCCCCCAAAGAAATATTCATATACAACCATCTATTCGATCACACAGCCCCAAAGGCAAAGCTACAGTTTGCATAGTATAGGTGGGGATCATTTCCAGGACTGTCTTAGCAAGACATTTCCTTCCAGAAAGAGACAGACAATGAGCAGCCCATCCATTCACCTTAAAATCGATCCTCTTCAAAATGTCAGCATAGGTGTCTTTGGTGATCCTCTTATGAATGATAGGTACTCCCAAGTATCTACCCAAATCATCTGTTTCTTTAAACTTCCCCACCCAGTTGATGGTCCTTCTAGTTCTTTGGGATACACTAGCCACATAGAAGACATGGGTTTTTGAAACTAAAATCATCTGGCCCGATGCTTCTTCAAATAACCTGAAGCATTTCTTAATGCACTTCATTTGGATCCTAAAAGCCTCCCCAAATAGAATAAGGTCATCATCGAAGCACAGATGGGAGATACTTCCTCCGGTTCTCCCCAACTTGAAAGGTTTCTAACTACCTTCATGCACTGCATGTTGTATCAGCTGGCTCAATCTTTCAATGCACATGACAAATAGGTACGGTGAGATTGGGTCTCCTTGTCTTAACCCCCATCTTGGTTTGAAAGGCTCTATAGCATGTCCATTCCAGAGAACTGAACATTCACCGATTCTAATGGGGTTCATGATATATGCGATGATATTCGTAGGAATCTCCATTTTATTGAGTGTGTCTTCTATGAACTCCCACGACAACCTGTCATACATTTGGCTAAATCGATTTTGATCGCCATCGTCTGCATAGCTGTCTTCTTCCTCATCATGTAAATCATATCTTGGGCAATGGCATTGTTGTCAGTTATATGATGCCCTGACACGAATGCACTCTGGGCAGCGGAGATCCAATCGGGAAGGTGTGACTTTAATCTCTCCACCACTACTTTTGATATAAGCTTAAGGCAGTAGTTGTTCAAAGAAATTGGTCTTAGCTGATCGTAGCTTGTTGGAGGATGAGCTTTGGGAATTAATACAATGGTAGAATCACACATCTCTTTGCTTAGCATTTCTCCAGATAACACCTTCCTTGCCATCATCACTACAGAATTCTTCAGCGTGTCCCAGTGTTTCATCACAAACAACCCATTTATGTCGTCAGGTCCATTGGCCTTATAGGGATTCGTTGCTTTCACCAATTTGAGGCACTCCTCCTCTGTAGGCTCCTTCGCTATAAGCGTGTGTTGTATAGGTGTTAGCTTCTTAAACACAACAGGTATTTTCCCCATAACCTCATCACTAGGTTCACTGGTTCTAGTAAGAATAAATTTGAAGTGGGCTCTCACCATTTCCTCTAAATCTGATTCTCCTCGTACCCAATCACCATCTCTGTTCTTAAGCATAGTGATTGTATTAGTTCTCCATTTTTGATTGACATAGGCACTGGAGAATTTAGTATTGCAGTCTCCATTTTTCATCCAGTCAATATGACTCTTTAGCCTCCATTCCTCTTCCTCCTCCCTTAGAATCCCATCGAGTGACGCCTTCATGTCAATGTAAATACCCTATGTGATCGGATTGAAGTTATCGGCCAACCCTTTCTCTAGCTTGCTTATTTTCCGTAGGATCTGTGCTTTATTTCTCCTTTTGGACTTTACATGATCTTTGTCCCATTTAACTATATCCTTCTTGGATCTTTGCAGAGCTTCGTAGAAGCCGGTGTTAGTGTTCCATTTCTCAGCGAGCATCCCTTTAAACCCCTCATCGTTCGCCCAACTAGCTTTGGTCACAAACCTCCTCGGTCCAGCTGATGAGTTCTTGTTTCTGACTAGGATGGGGCTATGATCTGATTGCAATCTAGGAAGATGTTCTACGCAGAACTGCTGGTATTTCTGAAAGAATCGATGGTTTGCTACCACCTTGTCGAGCCGTTGCTGAAGTACTCCTCTTTTGAATGTGAACTTAGGACCAGAAAATCCCAGGTCACTCAACCTGGCTGCTTACAGAGTCTCTTGGAACATGGTTGCCTATGTATGATTGTAATGAATACTTCCATCTCTCTCCGTAGGGATGGAGCATCCCTTTAAACCCCTCATCGTTCGCCCAACTAGCTTTGGTCACAAACCTCCTCGGTCCAGCTGATGAGTTCTTGTTTCTGACTAGGATGGGGCTATGATCTGATTGCAATCTAGGAAGATGTTCTACGCAGAACTGCTGGTATTTCTGAAAGAATCGATGGTTTGCTACCACCTTGTCGAGCCGTTGCTGAAGTACTCCTCTTTTGAATGTGAACTTAGGACCAGAAAATCCCAGGTCACTCAACCTGGCTGCTTACAGAGTCTCTTGGAACATGGTTGCCTATGTATGATTGTAATGAATACTTCCATCTCTCTCCGTAGGATAGCAAGTAGTATTGAAATCGCCCAGAGCGATCCAAGGCTTATCAAAATGTTCGCCCATCTTAATGATATGTTTCCATAGGAGTTTTCTAACTGTGATGTGTGGATTCGCATACACGAATGTAATCAACGTATAATGATTCACACAGAAGGTGAAAAACTATCTATGGTAGTTAATAATTCTAACATGGCAGTCTTGCTCCTTCCAACATACCCAAATCCCACCAGCGTAGCCTTGTGTTTCCACTCGAAATGAATGATCAAAGCCCAATCTCTTGATCATGGTAGTAGCCATACTTCCACTTAACCAAGGTTTTAGGAGCGTTACAATTGCTAGCTTTTTCCAACACAGTAAGAACCGTGAAGTGTAAACATTTATTTCTTAAGATCATACATATTAAATTGGATGCAAGCTAGAAGATATGCAAAGTCTTCTAAAATGAGTGCAAATCAAGACATATTTGAAAAGGATTTGACATAATCTTATGAAGTATGAAATATGCATTTCAATGATAAATTATAGTGTAATAGGCTATAGTATGTTTAAAATGTAAATTTATTTAAAATGGAGACTGTTCAAAATATGAAAATAATTACTCTATTTAGATTATGGTGAGAAAGTATCAAAATAAGTTACCTAGATGTTATTGGCAATGTTAACCCACTATCCTTCAAGTCTAAAAAGTTTGTCATAAGAAGTTGATATTTATCTTGGAATTATTTATTTTGGGCATGTAAGTTATCTTCACATGCAAAAGCCTCTTAAAATTGTACTTCAAGACCCAATTCTTGATTTGTTTGATCCTTTTTTCAAGTATTAGATCTTGTGGACCCAAAATCCCATGAGAGAAGTCTAACATGTTTCTTAGGTAGAACTTGTGTTAGGATGTCATTTGGACCATTTTATAAATTAGCTCCTTAGGTATGGAGCTCATATATTTTTTTGATGCATATGACAAGAACATTCGATATCACACTCTTAATTATGTCTTACTTACTTGGATATTGTAATATTACATATATATACAATGATTGGTGTTGATCAACATCTTTCTCAAAAAAAGAAAAAGAAAGATGAAACATAAATCATGGATCAACCAAGCCCTCTCGGGGGCTTGTTTAAAATTCTTATGGTAAAGGGGCTCCACCCTTATGACAATGACACATTCTCTAGAATTCACCTCTTGAAGCCACTTTCTATCTCTTCTGGATAGTCAAGAAAAAATAATGCAACGATATGAATCAATATCAAAACTCCAACATATGTCGGAGAAGAGTGGTTCAAGTGGTCAAGCATGGTGGCCCCTCATGAAGGGCTAGAGTTCAATTTGCAGCTACGACCTCAACATTTCCCACCCTCTGGGCGTCCGACCTTTGCCACGGATTTGAAAGAGGGGAGAGATAAATATGTCTCTGCTAACTCAAAACTCCAACACATTTTTTTATTAAAATAAATATAATTACCTCCTGATATTCTTATTTTGTTATTCTTTAAACCACAAGTTTTTTTAATGGTTGCTTACTCATAGAAATTTTATTTCTCTTTCATAATTACTTCATAAAATACAACTCGTTTGTTTTCGTTGCATATATCATACCAATGAAAACATGTTTAAACTACCTCTCCTTCTTTTGAAAATTAAAATTTGACCAAGAAATCCCATTGTAAGGATCTGATCGATCATAAACCATAATTGCTTCATAGTTTTTCTTATTATATGGATAGTATGTTACAACCCTGATTTTGGGTTCATTTGCCGAGAAATGTAATTTCTCATATTAAATATATTTGAACAAATAATGATATAATTTGGTTCGAATAAATGGATTTCATTTACAATAGCCTTGATGATTGTGTTATGGGATTTATTGGATATTGGGCCCAAATAACAAGAAAATTCAATTAGTAAATGAATAATTGAATATTTGAAAAAAAAAAGAGGTAGAAACCTCTAGAAGTCAAAGAGATGTAATACAAGGATGGATTTCATTCCTCTTGGGTTCCTTGGATTCCAAGGAGTCCAAAGTTGCAAAAAGAAAGCAATAAGAAAATAAAAAGATTAATTAAGTATTTCTTTAGTAAGAAAGAAATTGAAAATAATGTTAAAATGTTGGAAATAAGTGGAAAAAGGGATAATTGAGTTATCATTGGTGGATTTTCGTATCCAAAGGATTCTTAATATTAAAAGGAATACCAATGAGGAAAATAAAAGGAAAGATAAAGAGAAATCCTCAAAACGATATATTTTGATAAGAAATAAATAAGATAATGGGAAATAAAGGATAAAAGATAAGTAAAAGGCTAATGTATATTCCCAAGATGGGATTTCGAGCCATTAAGGTTCTTTAAGGTTCAAGGAACTCAAGAATGATAATTTAATAGCAAAGGAAAGAGAAAATAAGTGAGAAATATACTTAATCAAGTAATATCTTTCACCTAATGAAAAGGTACATTTTCTTTTATATAATGAGCTCAAACTTGGCATGATTATAGATTAATTAATTATTAAGATTCCCTAAAATTTTGGGATTAAACGGAGCCATGGTTGGAGAGTTATGATTTTCCAAAGTTATCTTGAAAACAAAAGGGTTTTCCTTTAAATGGAAATTTGGTTTTCCTTTGTTTGGACGCAAGCTGTGTGGACCGTTGGATTCTGATCTAACACTGGTCGTGCATCTTCTAGTTCTAGCTGAACTAGGAGATAGGCCACTGTCAGTAGTTTTTCTCCACCTGATTTTCTCGCGATTGAGTCAATGTGCAAACGAGAAAATTGGAGGGTTGAGTTCGGGAGGCAATTCCGCGCAACTTAGACCCCAGTTTCTTGTGCTTTGGATGCTTCGAGGGAAAACGCCCAATTTCCTAAAAAGGGCAGGCGACAGCGGGAGTTGGAAAACCCTAAGATCAGCCCCAAGTTCTATATATAGGACCCCCTTCCCTTTGCTAAATACCTTCACGAGTTCAACCGACAACTCACCCTCTTCTCTCATGCCCTGGCTTCCTGAAGCGAGCCTGCTCTGATGAGCTTCAGGCTACAGAGCCGTCGTGGGCCGAGCAATTGGGGAAGAAGGAAGGGAGCAGCAGTAGTCGTCCGATGGGGATCCATGGTGGGCTCGCGAAGAACATACACGGCCCAGGATCGAGCACACCTTCAGATCTGAGAAAGTTGATGCGAGCGGCCTCAGCCGTGAGATCGGGTCAACCGCTGACCGTGACTTTGATCCGATGACTCTTGTTTTTTTTAAAAGAAAAGGGTAAGTAGCCTCTCTAACTAAAAAGTCTAGAAATTGCTTTTTCTTGTGGAAATTGTAGTAATTAGTAGAAAGGTCGGATGAAGGAACTTAATATATGAAAATTGATTAGGAGAAAATGAGGAATACAATAAAAATATAGTTAGAAGCTAATTCCTATTTCTATTCGAAAAGTAGTGTAAATTATCATCTTTAATGAATTAAAGATTAAGAAACCCTAATTTGAAATGAATAAAGTGTTTAATAGGGTTTAATGGATGTTTAAAGTTGGTATTAACCTGTTAATGATAAAAAGGAATGTTGAGATTGAAAAGGATGAATTTTGCACGATTTAGACTAATTGAGAATTCAGGTGCATAAACGTGCTTTAATGGGCCTTGAAACCCTAATATTAGTGAATGAGACTATTAATGGCTTTAATTGATTAATTTCACGATTAAAGTTGAAACATGTTGAATCTAAGCTATTTAGAGTACAAAAGTCCTTAATTCTGGATAAATACCCTAAAAGTAGTAATTAGGGTTTTCTCATGTATAAAAGGTAGAATTGATGGCAAAATGAGTTCATATGTTAATTAGGCCCTAGTGAACTTTGAATTAATGAGTATAATGACCTTGCCATGGATTAAAAGGATAAAAATAGTAGCTTTAATGTAAAAGAGGCTTAATGAACTTAATTAATGGTTAATGGTGCCTTTAATCCAAATATAGGGTTATATGTTATTAAGATAACATTAATATTGAAGAATGGATGAGATAATGAGTAATGGTATAAATTAGGGTTTAGAATAATAAAAGATGAAGTGAAACCCTAATTGCAAACGAAACCCTAAAATGGATACAGAAACCCTAGAAAGTGAATCCAAGTCGATAAAGTAGATTCTTGATAAAGTGTGTAATAAATAGAGTACATATTCTTTTCAGGAATTATGTGATTGTTGAATTGCTTGCTTGGATTGCTTTCTTGGTTGGAATTGCTTAATGCTTGTGAAATCGTCAAATCAGGTATGTGGTTATGCTTATGAATAATCGCTCTAGTTTCACGGCGATTCCCGAAGTTTTATCGGTTGCTTGAAAATAACTGTTGGATGTCTATTTATTTCATGCAACTATAAAGTGACTATGATTATCACTATAAATGGGCATATATAACTGGCTAGATCTGGGTCCACCTCTGTTGCTTTGAAAAAGCTAAAAAAGGGGTAATCCTAGAGCAAGGTCTAGGTTACCGTGAGTTAGAAATTGGGCTACCTACGTGTAGTGCCATGAGACTCTTTAGCATACCCTGAGTTAAGGAGTGGTCTACCTATGAGTAGTTCCATGTGACTCAACCCTAGAAACCGGTTCACTTGATAGGTGGATCATGAGGGGTTTAAGGGGTGACAACACAGAGGATAGGGTACTCTTGGATCACGGAGTTATATCTAAAATGTAATCTTGGTTGTTAAATGATTAATTGAATGATTACATTGTTAACATATTTACCTGATTATTGTTTCCCCCACATACCAGCTTTGGCTGACCGACGTTTTGTTTGTCGACGTTTTAGGTACAAGCCAAAAGGACAAACAGAAAATCATCATATTGTGAAATACATGAAGTAAAATACAAGGAGGATTAGTTAGAGTAGAATCCATAAGTGGATAGAAGTTTAGAGATCCAAGTTTTCAAAAAGTATGCGAAAGTTTATTTTCTTATAGCTTTTCAGTTTAGTCTATTAAAATTTAATAATTGTTCTTGGTTAAGTGTCGAACCTTTGATCCAGAAATTATGGGTGCGGCTTCTAATTCTCGGTATCCCTTGATTGGGGGTTATCGGAAGGTGGGGTCGTAACATAGTATGTGCCAAAATACTTATGTTTCAACTTTCTCTATACACTCTTACATATCTTAGCATGTTTTTAAAGAAATCTTAGATTAGAATTAGGACATTGAGTAGTTAAATAACTCTACAAATAAAAAATATTTGTAGGTGGTTAATCTATATATATATGTAGATTGATTTATAATACATGAATATTTTAAAGACAAGTACTTTGATATTACCCACACACTTTTCTATGTTTTCTAGATTATGTGCCCTACAACCACATAAATAAAGAGGAAAATATGACTTTTTTGAGCTAGCGTTGGTAATTTATTTTGGTATCTTTAATCTCATTTGGAGGACCCACTGGTATTCCATTTTCATCATCTAGATGAGTAGGCTATACTCCTTTCCAATTGTTAAGTTCTTTAATATGCCCATGTGTGAGCAATTGACCTTCAAAATTTATATGAAATAAGACAAATGGGGAAGAGACATATAAATACAAAACATGTAATGAAATACTATTTTTTTTGTTAGTTCATTTTCTTATTTAGGGTTGGGTCAGCTTTCACCCTAAATCTATGTGTACTTTGCTTACATGCCTCAACTAGCGATGGTTGCCAATAATCATGAGATTGTCTTGCATTGCAACGTTCAACTACCAAATAGTACCACTATATATATGTTTTTAAAAATAAAAAACCATGCAAGAAGAATCAATAAAATGCTAGCAAGTAAAGTGGAAACTTGTATATATTTGAATAAAAAATTTCTTGGATATATATGGACTGCAATGATTAAAGAAAATCAATTCAAACTCATTGGTAACATAAATATAATATTGGATTTCAGAATATTTTGTATGGAAGTAAAATATATACAATTTCATTTAGTTTTAAGAAAGAAACAAAATAGTCTCATAAGAGTAAAAAAAGAAAGGAACATAATGGAAAATATCATGTAGCATATCTTGCATTCCCACATTTGTATATAACTTCATCAATATTTGTGTCAATATAATTCACATCATGAACTTCCCCGTGAAGAGTCCAAGAAGTGCACCTTAGCATAATGGCATAAATTATTAAATCAAATCTAACATCAAGACTGTTGGGTTTTAGGGAAGACAGAGAAGGCAGCGGAAACAAAAATTTTCTTCTCCCAAACCCAGAATAAAGGAATCCCATCAACGTCTATACAGTAGGAAAGATGGTTTGTAGATACCTTGTCCCGAGGCTTTCTCAGTGACGTTACCTCGCGGCTTGCACGGTATTCACCTCTGATCTTGGACGGTGTCTGTGCAGCTCCTGGTCTCACCGGGACTGTTGGGATTGACAGCTGTCCTCGGAGCGGCAGAAATCTCCCGCCTCTGAAGTAGTCCACATGGACCACTTGGAACTACGATCTCCTTGTCCAACAAGGAATCAGAATGAGTCTTACCCTCCTGTCGATGTACTAGTCACCAGCACACTCTCCTGCAACCAGTTGCCTTTCTGCAGTTGTCTTTCCCTTATTGTGCCTCCCTTATCGGGTAGTACTTGTTTGGGCTCTCTCAGTTACCACAACAAGAGAGAACGACAACTTTGTAGAGCAACTGGTATTCTGAGTTGTACTTTGAGAAGCCCCCAATACCCCTATATATAGGAGGGTCATGGGATAGGGTTCTCTACCCCGGGAAATGTGGGATTAAAGTAGGAGTAGAAGGGTTCGAGATTTTCCACAAAACAACCAACTGCGTTAATTGAACCGATCGTTTCAAGCATGAAACGGTCGGTTGGGGACCTGAGCCAATCGGTTCACACCTGAAACAGTCGGTTGGGGACCTGAGCTGATCGGATCACACCTGAGCCGATCGGTTCACACATGAACCGATTGGTTGGGACACTTGAGCTGATCGGTTCAAGCATGAGCCGATCGATTTGTGGTCCTGATCAGTTCCCGATTGACTTTTCCTCTTTTGTTTTGAATCGATCCAAATACCAATCCTTGTTCCAATCAAATTGGACAAGTGAAACGAAGAGAAATTTCTCACCAACCTGACTTTCCCAACTTGCTCGTTTGGACCAATTGAGTCGATCGGTTCAATCCTTGAACCGATCGGTTCATCTCATGAGCCGATCGGTTCACCAAGTTGAGTCGATCGGTTCATCATATGAGCCGATCGGTTGGGAGTGCAGACCGTGCAAAATTAGTCAATTGTAGTTTCAATCAATGTGATACTCTATTCAATCGGTCCAACACCTTAAACACTATGATATTGAGCTATCAATTGATTGAGTGTTTAATTGAACTACTAAACTCCTTTAGTAATCAATCTAAACATCATTTGTGGATAAACTCCTCTTCCAGGTTAAATCCTATGTGTGTAACCCTGCAGGCCCATTTCATGTTGGCAGTGAAAGTCCATAACACTTATGACTTCACAAGCAAAGAGCGGTGCCTAGTCGCACATCAGTGCTACCCAAGTGAAAAGAAAAGTTGGAGAACAATTTTCAATCCTACAATCCATGAATGGTGTTACAACAAATGTATAATTCCTTTGTCACTGACATCCCAAATGAACTCAAGGCATGGAACAATCATCCTGTCAATGTTCATTCACTTTCTTGATCTCGGAGTAGATTGGAGGAGATATGTATGACATCAATATCACATACTAATTCACACATGCGTGCACAACTATCTCAATCCTACTCATTAAGTGGCCATGGATATCAAACTCCCTCAGGAGGGACAAATCCCATATCTATCACTCACCCCTCAAAAGCCCCATGTGTCAAAACCACCCAATCATCACCTTTATAATAACCCAAGTTTCAGGACTGCGTTTGATGATGTCAAAGTGTACCCAATGACATGTGTTGAGTGTAGTGATTTCAGGTCAAAGAATCACACTCATCACCATCACTGTGAGAACTGACTATGACTACCATGTCATGGTTACATGTGTCAAACTCACGGTGGGTCTGTCTGGTACACTTGTTCTCTAACAAGTACCTATGTGTTTGGTTTGATATCACCATATCATGACTCACGAGATTTTGTCATCAACCAACACCACAATCTAGTCTTGTGTGTCATTGTTGTCTATCTACCTTCCATAATGACATCCGACTAGGGACATAATAAGAATGTACAAACTCTTAGCATCTGTATGATCTCATTGTTCAGGTCCTTAACCTGAAAGCATATGTCATTGAGTACTGTCATTCTCTAGACATTCAATCTGTTCTATCATTATCTCATATGACTGAACCAGAAAGAATTGGAAGCTTGCCTTTGATTCTTATCAAATCAATCTTAATTTATCTCACCAATCATCCCATGATTGGATCTCAGGGCATACATACCAACAGACTCCCACTTGCACTGCGAGCCAATCACCCTTGAATCATATTCTTAGTGATTTTCAAACATATCCCACATGTTACTGTGCTCTAGTGCTAACATAGTGAGTTATGGAAACACCTTGCCAAAGTCGGTATTAACGGTATGTCTCTCATCTCTTCATTGTATGTCATATGTATGAGATGGAGTTGCCGTAATATGCAACCTAGTATTCCTTTGCTAACTTTAACCACATTGCATGACCAAGCACTCCTAACTTGTCATCGATGACCGGAATAACTATAAGTTCATCTCTATGAACTCCTAGATCCATATAGTATCCACTGTTGTTCTCTAACACACGAATACTCAGTATTTCCTTTTAAAATAGTTTTATTGGAACGTTTCCATTTATCAACAAACATTCACTTTTATATATCCCATATATATTTTGCAATTAATTTTCTGTCCTTTTCAAAAGTTCGCACTAGTGTAACTCTTTATAGTGAACCCTTCCTTATTTCCATAGAACTAGTACTTCTCAAGTTCTTATGGTATTCCAATAACCCTTACTGGAACTAGACAGACATCCACTCGTCATGTCCCACATATGAGTTATCAGGATGAGCATATCATATTGTCATGTCCTACATACAAGATGATAAATGTGTTTTGTTCTTGTCATGTCCATATATGCAAGATGATGGGATGTTTACATACATGATAGATCCTTATCTATTCTTAGTTTTTCCATTCTTCATAAGAATTGGACACTTGGCTCTGGGATACTAACTCCATGTAACATGGATAAATTTTCTCCCACTGAATTTTTGCACACTGAACTCTTCAGTATAGATTGTCAATGTATGCTCTCTCTTTTCAGGTCAAGAGTTTTTCGAGAACTATCTCTATAGATATCTATTCCTATCACATAGGAAACATCTCTATCTTCCTTAAAGATAATTTCTACTTTGGATTTCCATTCTAGAACATTTCCATTTCACATCAACATGTGGAATGTGAATATGCTCCCACTAAATCACAGATCCCTTCTTTATCTTTGACATATCAGTCAAACCCTTTGACTATATCATCAAAGTAAAGATCCAACTCTGAGTTGCTTGTTCTTAATCAATCACATTGATTAGTCCATTGTAACTTATAGACTTCATTTGCATTAATGGATTCATAAACCTTATAGGTTGCGTCACGTACACATCCTTGTTTTATTCCTTATAGGAATGCGGTTTTAGTATCTGTATGCCAAATCTCTTAGTCATTAAGTTGCAACAAGCATCATCCTTCTCAAAATGTCATCCATGTGTCTTAACACTTAAGACTCATTTGCACTTATGGATTTCATCCCAATGGGTGTTACCATCAAGGTCATATCTTATGGTTCACATGTAAGTCATTTAGGATGTAATGATCATAAACTATAACTCAAAAGGTGGTTCCTCATATTTATCTAGATAGTTGATTCATCACATGACCAACTCATCTCATGGATAATCGAGATGTATCTGTCAAGGATATAAGAACTCACAACCCTTTGTGATTCTTAATGTCCTTTATTAGTATAGGGTATTCTTTATTTAAGAAGAAATTAGTTATTTGATAATCATCCTCTAACTCCTTAGAGTATGACTCCTTGTTGATTTAGACATCACGATGCCTTAATCATGAGTTTACTATGATACACTATCATAATCACTCATAAGGATCTCAAACATTTTGTCCAAGTATTTCATTCATTGATCTCATCTAGAATTAACACTTTACCAAATTCGTACTTCATCTATGATATTCTTGAACACTTCAAGATATTCATATTGGTATTTCTCTAAACCCTTGTTTGAAGTACTAACATTAACTTTAATAGGTATGTAAATACATTACATGTATTATACCTAATAGGATAATCATTCTCCCACTACCACTAGTGAAGATTGATTAATCATGTCTAAGAGATTCATGTCTCTTGCTGGTTCTCTAACCAAAAAGAGTCTAGACTTATCCATCATATGGAATTTAGAAATGAATTTCTCATGATTTATGCTAATTTGATTTTTTGAGTTATCAATAACTTTTAGTTATCATTTTATCTTATGCATACCAAGTACCACAAGATAAACAAGGCATTGCCACAAAGATTGAAACATCAACTTTATTAATTGCCATCATTGTCATACAATATGCAAAAATAATGTGTTTCTATCTATTGGAAAATATGAAATAGCAGTTCATAACTCTATTACATGTCTTTAAGGCTAAAAATAAACTAAAGTACTCCTATCTATGGCGGCAACATTTGCCCCATTTATTGGGTGCTTTACACTTTATATCTTGGTATCATATACCTCAAAAAGTGTTACAAGTTTATTTCATGACACCTTCAGGTGGAGACGTATGTCGCCTCCTTCTTCTTTAGTTCTTCTAGATAGAGTGGACAATTCCTTTTCCAATGTCCTGGATTTTGACAATGGTGGCAATTGTCTCTCTTGGTCACGCCTCCTTTGGCCTTGAGAGCTGAAGACGCCTTGGGTTGCTGGATAGCATCAAAACCTTTCTTAGCCTTGCCCTTACCCTTGCGCTTGGACTTGCCTTTCTTGCTGCTGATCATCATCACAGACTTAGGCTTGTCCTTCTTCATCTATGTCTCGGCTGTCCTCAACATGCCCAACAACTCTGTCAATGGCTTATCAAAGTTGTTCACATTGTAGTTCATCACAAACTGACTGTAGGATTCTGGCAACGATTGTAGTATTACGTCAGTAGCCAACTCTTGGCTCAGGGGAAATCCCAATCTTGTCAGGTTCTCCACATACCCAATCATTTTGAGCGTTTGAGGACCAACTAGATCTCCTTCTGTCATGACACACTTGAACAACGCCCTGGAGACATCATATCTCTCTTACTGTGCTTGATCTTCATACATGTTCTTGAGATGTTGAATCATCTCAATGACACTCATGTTCTCATGTTGTCTTTGTAACTCGTGGTTCATGGAGCACAACATTAAACACTTTGCATCAATGGCATCTTTAGAATGCTTCTTATAAGCATCCTTTCCTGCCTTTGGTGTGGTAGGAGCAGGTTCCTCTGGAGCTAGAGTATCTAGGACATAGAGCTTTCACTCTTGAGTGAGAACAATTCTCAATGTCCTAAACCAGTCATGAAAGTTAGTCCCATTAAGCTTGTCCTTTTCAAGGACCGACCGCAATGAGAAGTGATTGTTGTTTGTTATCATTTGTACTACAAAAGGAAATATATGCAATTTAGTACAAAACTCAATTTTGACTTATTTGATTGATTTGAAAAGTTGACGATATAATTAGGACTTTAATTGATTATTGCTCCCACTGTTTTTTTTCAAATTGATAGCCCTCACCATCAATTCTGAAGATTGCAGCGTACAACCTTCTAGTGGGTCAAGATCTGTATTTCATCAAGTCATGAGTCAGCTTTGGCCGATCACCTATAATCTTGACTATTTAGGTAGGCCATCATGCCAATTGCATCATATGCAACTCTTGATGAATGAACATGTGCAACACCTTGCCATGAGCATTTTGTGCCTCTAGGCTTAGACGCTCTAAGAATCACCAGTTAAGTCTAACCCAAAAGCCGACACGGTAAACATGCATCCTGCTTTAGCAGATCCTACATGTTTACCCTTCACACTTCCACGAGATAGACGGTGCACCATGCTTTGGCATAACCTATGCTTGGTCGATCAAGTTTTTCATATGTGTCGCTAATGGAAGGCGTATAAGACTTAATATTTAATGAGGGATTTGGTTTTATAGGTACATATACATATCCAATCACCACAATACATAGTATGTATCATATATATGCTATATCCCACAGAAAATATGTGAAACGATAAAAGCGATGATTATGGCCATCCTAATGTGATTCCTTAAGCCAAGAGGAATCACGGTCATCTAGGTCTACATCACATGCAACCTGTACAAGATGAACTCTGTGCTTTACCTTTACTGGGTTTGATCAACTCATCTCCATGATTGATCGGCTCACCATTAGGCCGGTCGGTTAGGTGCCACCAGCTGATCGATTGGCTCCTCCAACTGATCGGTTCATCTGGTCATCATGCATCTCCTCATGGCAGCCACCTGCTTGTCTCGCTCCTCGAGTCGATCATCTGGATCACCAACTGGTCGGTTCACGCCTTGAATCGATCGTCTCAGTCGTCGTCAGATTGTCTGCCGTTCTTTGACATAACAGAAAATAAAAGATCTATCCTATTTTACATTTGAATTGGGAAACCCTGAGTTACATTCAGGGGGAGCAAAGGTAGGAAAGAAATCTCGAGTTATCTTGAGTTACATCAGGAATAAGGGATAGAGAATCAGTGCGCAGACCGAGATGCATGCAACAACAATCAACCACACACAGATATAGGGTTTATTGGCCATAACCATGTTATACATTCACCACAAAACTCGTTTAAGGATGATGCGTATTGAGTGCATTCATATTACATATCATATATGTATATTGGGATTTGTGGATTTAGGATTGGACATGCAAAAAGCCAATTTTATTCGCATCGTTTGTAATAAATAAAGGCGACAAACCAAAATCGATCACATCGATAATCCTAAAGTATAGAGCAGTTGACGTGGCTCTGATACCACTGTTGAGTTTTAGGGGAGACAGAGAAGGCAGCAGAAACAAAAATTTTCTTCTCCCAAACCCAGAATAAAGGAATCGCATCAACGTCTATACAGTAGGAAAGATGGTTTGTAGAGACATACCTTGTCTCGAGGCTTGCTCGACGACATTACCTCGCGGCTTGCGCGGTCTTCACCTCCGGTCTTGGACGGTGTCTGTGCAGCTCCTGGTCTCACAGGGACTGTTGGGATTGACAGCTATCCTCCGAGCGGCAAAAATCTCCTGCCTCTGAAGTAGTACACACGGACCACCTGGAACTCCGATCTCCTTGTCCCACAAGGAATCGGAAGAAGTCGTACCCTCCTGTCGACGTACTAGTCACCGACACACTCTCCTACAACCAGTTGCCTTTCTGCAGTTATCTTTCCCTTGTTGTGCCTCCCTTATCAGGTAGCACTTGCTTGGGCTCTCTCGGTTACCACAACCAGAGTGAACGACAACTTTGCAGAGCAACTGGTGTTCTGAGTTGTACTTTGAGAAGCCCCCAATACCCCTATATATATAGGAGGGTCATGGGACAGGGTTCTCTACCCCGGGCAATGCGGGATTAAGGAGGAGTAGAAGGGTTCGAGATTTTCCACAAAACAACCAATTGCGTCAGCTGAACTGATCATTTCAAGCATGAAACGATCGGTTGGGGACTTGAGCCGATCGGTTCACACCTGAACCGATCGGTTGGGACACCTGAGCCAATCGGTTCAAGCATGAGCCGATCAGTTCGTGGTCTTGATCAGTTCCCGATTGACTTTTCTGCTTTTATTTCGAATTGATCCAAATACCAATCCTTGTTCCAATTAAATTGGACAAGTGAAACGAAGAGAAATTTCTCACCAACCTGACTTTCCCAACTTGCTCGTTTGGACCAGTTGAGCCGATCGGTTCAACCCTTGAACCGGTCAGTTCAGCCTGTCCTGAGCCGATCAGTTCATCTCATAAGCCGATCAGTTCACCAAGCTGAGCCAATCGGTTCATCATATGAGCCGATCGGTTGGGAGTGCAGACTGTGCAAAATCAGTCAATTGCAGTTTCAATCAATCTGATACTCTATTCAATCGGTCCAACACCTTGAACACTATGATATTGAGCTATCAATTGATTGAGTGTTTAATTGAACTACTAAACTCCTTTACCAATCAATCTAAACATCATTTGTGGATAAACTCCTCTTCCAGGTTAAATCTTATGTGTGTGACCCTGCAGACCCATTTCACGTTGGCAGTGAAAGTCCATAACACATATGACTTCACAAGCAAAGAGTGGTGCCTAGTCGCACATCAGTGCGACCCAAGTGAAAAGGAAAGTTGGAGAACAACTTTCAATCCTACAATCCGTGAATGGTGTTGCAACGAATATATAATTCCTTTGTCACTGACATCCCGAATGAACTCAAGGCATGGAACAGTCATCCTATCAATGTTCATTCACTTTCTTGATCTCAGAGTAGATTGGAGGAGATATGTATGACATCAATATCACATACTGATTCACACATGCATGCACACCTATCTCAATCCTACTCATCAAGTGGCCATGGATATCAAACTCCCTCAGGAGGGACAAATCACATATCTATCACTCACCCCTCAAAAGCCCCATGTTTCAAAGCCACCCAATCATCACCTTTATTACAACCCATGTTTCAGGACTATGTTTGATGATGTCAAAGTGTACCCAATGACATGTGTTGAGTGTAGTGATTTCAGGTCAAAGAATCACACTCACCACCATCACTGTGAGAACTGACTGTGACTACCATGTCATGGTTCCATGTGTCAAACTCACGGTGGGTCTGTCCGGTACACTTGTTCTCTAACAAGTACCTATGTGTTTGGTTTGATATCTCCATATCATGACTAATGAGATTTTGTCATCAACCAACACCACAATCTAGTCTTGTGTGTCATTGTTGTCTATCTACCTTCCATAATGACATCTGACTAGGGACATAATAAGAATGTACAAACTCTTAGCATCCGTATGATCTCATCGTTCAGGTCCTTAACCTGAAAGCATACGTCATTGAGTACTGTCATTCTCTAGACATTCAATTTGTTCTATCATTATCTCATATGACTGAACCAGAAAGAATTGGAAGCTTGCATTTGATGCTTATCAAATCAATCTTAATGTATCTCACCAATCATCCCACGATTGGCTCTTAGGGCATACATACCAATAAATATGTGACTTCCAACTACTATTTATGCATCTAACAAATATGCACAATATTCTCCCTCTTTTAGATGCATTATTAAATGCAAAATCCAAAAAATATAAACTCCTTCAGTATACTCCAACCTAGATGATAGTTTCACCATCCAAGCTTGTCTATATTTTTCAAAATTCAACTAAAAAGATCAACACATACACAAATACATGTTATATTTGCTATAAAAAATACAATAATGGTTAGAAGTAAACATTTGATATAACTCTACATAAAATAAATTGTAAGTTGATATATTATTATGTATCCATTTTGTTTTCTAAATAAGACATGGTCATACATGGGTCAAAAGTTTGAGAGAACCAAATATTGTATCTAGAAGAGAACATCATGCCTTTGACTACATCATATGATAATAAATATATATACATATACAAATCGAGGGAACACATTTATTAGAAAAAGCATAGTGATAAGGCATTCAAATTGAGATCGTAATATTTGTTTATTTATAAATATACATTCAACCATATGATGTTGTAAAAGTTATAATCGAAGTGCTTATATCTCCAAGTTTCTTATTTAATTAATTAAAATTTGTCAATATTTTTTTTAATTTGTATAATGTTTATAGCTTTGGTCTTGTAAAGTTAAAAATTATAAAAAGACAAGTCAAAGAATCATACTAACTTTATGGAATTGGGTCCATGGAAACATATTCATCAAGGATGAAAGGTAGTTTATATTGTTGTAACTTGAATAATTTAGAGTTGCATAGATTTTTTTTCTTAAAGTTACTCCTTATATAATAAATTTATAATCAACTTCATTTGAGTACTATTATTGTTAAAGGACACCTTGTTATAGAAATATTTCATAGGACTCTTTGTCCAACTTCGACTACCACATTAAAATTATACTACATATCAAACATTTAGTTTTCTCTTGAGGATTAGAAAATATCTAAATTTGGGGTGAAGGTACTTTCTGTCCACACCTACCCATTTTTTAACTGATGATCTCATCATTGCATCTTCACATTGCATTTCGCTAAAAAAAATCAATATTTTTCTTGTTGCAGTAATCAAAGCCATTATCTTGTCAGATACCAAACTCTGTGTATGTATTCATGCATGTTATCATCACTTAACTCCCCTAATTTTATGTAACACTTCATAGTGACTAGTTTTTAATGCAAACAAATTTCTAAAAATAATCGTATGTCTTAGGAATTATAACATCATCTTTCCCTAGAAAAAGTGGCAAGTAATCGTTCTTCTAACTGACTAGTGTAACAAATACATTCACATCACATTTTCCCATATCATGTTATTATTTAATCTTAATGAGACTAGAATAACGATCCAGTACACTAGATTGTAAATTTAGTTACATTTTCTTATGACCCATCTTCTATACTTCTTTCTCTTCTTATCTTCCATTAAAAAAAGAAAATAAAAATAAACAAAAGGTTCCAAACCCAAAGTTTGAGGTGCCACACCCCCTTTGTACTCTATCCTCTTCTTCCATACCCCTCTTTATGTAATATGAGCATACCAACAAAAACAAAGAAAATATGTCAATGTGAACAACAAGTAAAGTTTGCCAATCATTCAACGTAAAAAGATGCAGTCTCAAGTCTAATAGAGGAGAAATTCACATCTTCCTTCCACACCCCTTTCCCTCCTTTTTACACCAAGGGACACAATAAGTGTCTCATTTTGACACCCTTTTTGTGCACGCAAGTGTCAGATCATATCAATACTTGTTAATCTATGAGATTCTCTAAGCTCCCATGAAACTTGAAGGCGTGCTTGGTATTGGGATAGTGGTGAGGAAATGTTTTTGAGAAAATAAATAAGAAACAAAGACATGGATAGATGTGTTATGTAGTCTTAGGAAGTTGGGAAGCTTTTCTATATCAGGTGGTGGGGAAATGAACATTATGTGAAGGGGAGACAACCATATGGGTTGAAAGTATTCATTTATCAACTCATATTTGTGTCATTTGAGAATGAACAATGTTTAAGTTTAGGATTTTTTTTTAATGTATATTCATTCTAGTTTTAGTAGAATTTATAGGTCATTATTGTATTTAGATTTCTCATTTTTTATAATTATCTTTTATTTTATTGTCTACGATTTCATATTAGTATTTTAGAGTTAGATCCAATTCCTTGAGTTTCATGGTAGGTTTGAGCTTCAATACATGCATACCGGATTACAAACAATGGTCCCTTAAACAAATTTCAATATTGTATAGAATTTTCATTGATATATCCTTCCATCGATCATCAATTGTATCTATCAAAGACCTATTAATGTAGGCCCATCAACCTAAGCAAATATCTCTCCGCATGGGATCCACACCATTAAACATTTCCATTTGTCTATGTTCTCATTGGCTTAAACTCTTATTAATTTATTATACCATCAACCAACCCTCTAACCAAATACCATGAATATAGGTGCTCCATAGGCAAATTAGAACGTTGCACGCTCATTAACCGATGACAATCTAGAAACTGATGGATGACAACCAATGACACTCCTATAATCATAAACTGACAACCCTTCTTCTCCATGGAGACAAAGACCAATGCAACCTCCACATGTTCCCATGCTGAAGACACCAACAGATGGCTTTATCTACCCTCAAGGTTATATTTTCAAGCCCATTTGTGATGCACTAGATAGTGGTTGTTAGGCAGCTATGGTGAAACCCACCTTATTATTGTCTCCATCCATTAATAAATCTAGAAAGTTAATTCAACAATTTAATTATACAATCTTAGTATAATAAAACCATAAAATTCTTATGATAAATACTAGTTCTTGTGTGGTTACTTTGATTAGACTACTTGTTAAAATTATTTCCTTTGGTTTGATCCTAACGATATTACCATAAGACCCATCCTTGTGGATGGTATTTTCATATCTATTGGTTTAGGTAAAAATTAGGGATTTCAACCTTGGTGATCTGAGGGCAAGAAAATATCCACATAAAGAACACAAAACAAATTACATTATAAAATAAGAACGTTGTTCTCATAATTCCATTACACAATATACAACTCATCATGACATAAAATATTCAAATTAATATTGTAACTAATTTCCATTATGTCCAAAAGTATATACCAAGATGACATCATTTACAAGTATTTCTTACCATTCAATCTTACACATATTTATTATTGAAATATGTATAAGCTATAGTAGAGATCTTCAACTAAAGCTTTGGTCCACTGATGAGTGAAATAATTACTTATTGCTAGTTCCCAACCAATTAGGATGAAGTGATTTATTTTTATGTTTTAGTAAATAATTGACCAAATTCACTGTATAATTTATTTTCCCATCAATAATCACTATGTCACAATATAACTTGGATCATTGAGCATGATATATATGGATTTTTCTTAATGTATATGGGGATAATATTTTCATGTTATCTTTTGTTTGGTTTATCATTTGATCAGAAATTAAATGAAGACCATAAATGGGTTTGGAGTTGGTCAATATTACACGGTCAATCATTGATCAAGGAACAAATTGATATCTCACTTTTGGGAATCCTTGATATGATTCCCTAACTAAGTTTCTATCTATGATTGATACACTTGGATCACTTCATGCTAGAGTTGTAGCATCCATGACTGATTCGATAAGGCCATGTCCTAATTTTACTTTATAACTCTATTTTCTACCAATTAGATGTGAACTAGGGACTGACAACTTAGAGGGAGAAATAACTCCCACTCAAATGAATTGAGAAGAAAATGATGAGATCTCTGGAGCAACAAATCAATATCTTTACAAAGAAACTGATCGATCTCATTGTTTTAATGAATTATTTATTATCTTATAAAACTAACTCTACTAATTTATTTTGATGCTACCATTAAAAGTGACCCCAATTAAATGTGAATTAAGGGTTGGCAACTTAGAGGGAGAAATAACTCCCACTCAAACGAATTGATAAGAAAATGATTAGATGGATGGAAAAACAAATAAATATCTTTACAAAGAGACTGATGGATCTCATTATTTTAATGAACAATTTATTAGATTATAAAACTAAATCTACTGACTTATTTTGATGGAATATTTATATCCATTGAATATATTTGTTGAGTTTTGGATTGGTTTGATAGGGAAAATAGTAGGTTCTCAAAGTTGGTATTTTTTGTGTAACTTGATCTTGCTTTGATATAATGGATGAAAACTAAGAATAAAAACCCTCATGTAATCAATTTTAACAATTTGAACAATAAATACTAACATATTTTAAGGCACAAAATGATATCTAACAAGTTCATATTGTTCTCAGTATTTTTCTTTGACATAATTTGCTTTAGAGGAGGTCTAACCAACCAAAATATGCCCTTGACATGACCTTGGTTCAGTTGGACTTGCCTTGAAGGATTCCAATTGACAACTACGATTTGGGATGAATATTTGAGTCGATTGTACCACCATATAGCTAATTAGCTAAGCGAATCTCTAGTCTAAGGTATCTTTTTGGACAAACCTTTGTATAGAATGACTTCTGCCAATCTAAAATTTCAGCCAGTCAGAAGGTTTTCTTGTTGGCTAAATGGACATCTATAAAATCCCTTTGTTTTGATTATGACAAACATTTCATTCTTATTTATCTGACGAGCTACTTGAGTGTGCAGGATGACAAACCTATAAGGGAAATTCAACAAGAAGTATTTATATTTTCATGCAAATGTAATCATTGTAAAAACTTGTACAGAAATATAATGTACAAGTACTTAGAATCGCATGTAAATCAAGCATTGGATTTTCCCTAGCTAAACACCTTAGTCATCCATTCAATAGGATCACCTATGCACACTCACACACATAATTAATGCCTAACTTGAAATCTTAAAATAGGATCTATCTCGGTCGACCAACTCCTCGACCGAGACATTCTCGGTCGACAAACTCCTCGACCGAGAAAGATCCAAAGTAGCCGTTAGACACAACTGACAAGTTAGTTGGCAGATGAAAATAGACGTTGATCCAGAGAGCCTGTCGGTCGACAAAACTTCGACCGAGTAGGTGTCTCGGTCGACAATTTCTCGACCGAGACGATCTCTGACAGAAACTGCAGAGTAAAGTAATTAGCCGTTGCAAAAGCAACAAACTTGTACCTAACGGCTAGTTAAGCACTTAGAAACCCCTAGAAGTTATCTAGAACGTCCTTAAGCATACTTAGGCCATTTCTATAAATAGGACAAGCCATAGGACACTAGAACTCACTTGATACACTTGCTATACTTGAGAAAATACTTGAGCCCTCTTGTGCAATCTGTTGTGAATTGAGCATTGTGATAAATTGGCCACTTTCCTCTTAGCTCAAGCTCGTCCTATAGGCTAGATTTTCCTAACCCTAGCAATCACAAGTCCATCATCTTGGCTAGGAAAATCCAAATGCTTGATCTAGACAAATCAAGCCTTGAGCTTCAAGGATAAGTTGTATTTTCTCTTATTTCTTTCTTGTTCCTAGTATTACTTGTACTCTCCTTGCTACTCCAGGTAGGAGGCTGCGGATTGGAGAGGGTGAAGCTCTTCGTGGTGAAGAGGAGGGACTTTGGACTACTTCAGAAGGCTGTCTTGACGGGAAGCTACTTCGGGAGGAAGGCTACTTCAAGGGGGAGCTTGAAGTTACTTCAAGGAAGGCTGCTTCGAGGTTGGCAAGACTACTTCAAGGCGAAGGCTGTCCAAAGGGTGTTTGGAAAGTATTGTAAATTTTATGTAATATCCTTGAGAGGTAATAAAATTTAGTACTTTCAAAATCCCGGTTGGGTAAGCAACCGGGTAGTGGACTGACTCCTTAGTATTTGCTAAGGTGGAACCACTCTAAACACCTGTGTTCCTCTTCTTAATCTTTACTTTGGTTGTTTGATTTTAAAATTACTTTAAAATCTATATAAAACTCTATTCACCCCCCCTCTAGAGGTTTTCAATTGGTATCAGAGCAGGGCTTCAAGGAACCTTAACACGGTCTTGAAGAAATGGGTGATGGAGTGCTCAACCACCTCAACATTGAAGGAACGCTCGTTGCTAGACCTCCGGCATTCGACGGGACAAACTATCAATACTGGAAGAGAAGGATGCAATTCTACTTCCAAGGAATCAATTGGGATCTTTGGAGAATGGTATCTACACCATACACACTCCCACAAGACGATTTCGCAGTATGGGATGCTAATACGGTAAAAATGGCCCAAATGAATGCAAAGGCAGTAAGCATTTTATATTGTTCCATTTCAGTAGGTGAATTTAATAGAGTATCAAACTGTGATACCGCATATGACATTTGGCATAGATTATCTATAACATATGAGGGTACTGTTCAAGTTAAAAACTCTAAAGTTAGTTTGCTTAAAACCAAGTTTGAACATTTTCGTATGGATCCAAACGAAACTATTAGTGAAATGTATTCAAAATTTTCTACTATTGTTAATGGTTTGAGTGCTTTAGGGAAACCTGTTCTTGAGGAAGATCAGGTATCAAAAATACTTCGATCTCTTCCTCCAAAGTACAAACCAAAGGTGACAGCTATTGCAGAAGCAAACGACCTCACTCGCCTCAAAATGGAGCAGCTCATCGGAAACTTAGAAGCTCATGAGGCAGACCTAGAAGAGGAAGAGAGAAGAGAACATGAGCATCAACGTGGGCCAAAGAAAGACGTGGCTCTCAAAGCATCAAAAGCTCTCTCACAAGAGAGTGAGGAATCCAGTGAAGAAGAAGGAGAAGAAGCATTGATAGTCAACGGTAAGAAATACAGAAGGTTTAAAACTAATAAAATTTCTAGTTCTTCTTCCACTCCCAGGTGCTTCGAATGTGGAAAGAAAGGACATTTCAAAAATGAATGTCCCAAAGCTAAGAAGGGAAAGAAGAGCTCACATAAGAAGAAAGAAAAAGCTTATAAAGCGGCATGGGATGAAACGAGTGAAAGTGAAAGTGGAGATGAAAATGTGGAATGTCTAATGGCAAGAGAAGACAATGAAGACTCTCAAGAGGTAAGCCTTATTGATCTTCCTAAAGAAGAATTAGTTGCTAGCTTACAAGAAACTCATGATAAGTATGTTGATGCCAAGAAGAAACTAAAGAAGACTATGAAATCAAATAATGAGCTCATTGCCAAAATAGATGAACTTTCTTCTGAAAAGAATAACATTGATCTTGAAAATGTATCTTTAAAAACATCTTTAGATGATTGCACTAGAAAGCTACTTACTTTGGAAACCAATCTTAATCTTCTATCAAAAGAAAAGACTGATTTGTTAGCCAAACTACAAGCTTTTCAAACTCAACCTATCTTGTGCAATCATTCGGACTATGACAATATTGTAAAAGAAAAGGATTCATTGTTTTCTGATTTAGACCAAGCAAGAAAAGATATACATAAGAAGATGAATAACATTGCTCAGTTGCAAAGAGAACTTTATGAGTTAAGAAGAAAAGATATTCTTGATAACATATTGAGAAGTGGTACTACCTTCAATGGAAGAAAAGGTTTGGGATATGTTCCAAAGAAAAATCAACCCAAAAAGACCCAAACTATGTTTGTACCCAAAAACACAATGGCTAGAAAGAGAAATGAAGTTGATTATATTACTTGTCATTTCTGTTTACGTCTTGGACATTACTGTTTTTCATGCCCCTACAAGACTAAGAAGTCCAACTTAGTTTGGACTCCAAGACCCCAAACTTAGAAGAATGGAATGTAGTTGAGATATGACAAAATACTTAATTTTTGCTATTTATATTGTTCTATCTCAACAAACGATGCTATGCTTATTGGTATTAATTTTTCTGCATTGCTGTACTAAAACAGAAACTTCGTCGGTCGAAGTACTGTCGACCGAGCTCTGGGTCGGTCGAAGTATTGTCGACCGACTGGATGTCTTTAACAAATCAAAAATCTTCCAGTACTTATTTCGGTCGAAAATTGGTCAACCGAGAAATTTTCTGTGTTTTTTATTGTAATACAGTAACTTGCTCGATCGACAAATTGTCGACCGAGAATGATATCGGTCGAACAATTGTCGACCGACTGGTTTTCTGTATCAGAACTTTTATACACATAAGCAAATTAAAAGTTTCTAACCTTATCGGACCATTACATGGGTACATTTTATTGCAACTAAAGATGATACTATTCATGTCTTTATGCAATTTTGTTCTAAGATTGAAAATCTTTTACAACATAAAATATGTACCATTAGAAGTGATCATGGTGGCGAATTTGAAAATCATACATTTGAGACCTTTTGTACATCTCAAGGGTATACTCATAATTTTTCTGCTCCACGTACCCCACAACAAAATGGTATAGTGGAACGGAAAAATCGATCTCTACAGGAAATGGCTAGGACCATGATGCTTGAACACAACACACCTAAAACCTTTTGGGCTGAAGCCGTAAACACTGCTTGTTATGTGCTTAATAGAGTAACTATTCACTCTCATTTGAAGAAAACTCCATATGAAATACTACACTCTAAGAAACCCCGAGTTGACTACTTTCATACTTTTGGCTCCACATGCTACATTTTAAATACCAAAGATGATAGAGACAAGTTTGATTCTAAATCACACAAAGTATTCTTTTTGGGATATTCCATTTCTAGCAAAGCCTTTAGAGTATATAACACTATATCTAGAAAAGTTGAGGAATCCATTCATATTTCTTTTCATGAAGAGTCAAAATCTGAACATCTAGATATCATTGATCTCACTAATCAATTTGAAAATACAACCATTTCCAATGATAGTGAGAAAACTCCTATATCAGAACCCCAAGTTGAAACACAACCTACACCTAGGCTTATCAAGGATCATCCCCAAGAACAAATTATTGGAGATCCAAATGATAAAGTCAAAACTCGGTCTTCCTTCAAAGATGTTGCAAACATGGCTTTCGTTTCTATCATTGAACCTAAGAAGATATCCGAAGCTCTTAAGGATGATTACTGGATAATAGCCATGCAAGAAGAATTAAATCAATTCACTAAAAATGATGTATGGGATTTAGTTCCTAAACCACAAGACAAAACCATCATAGGAACTAAATGGGTTTTTAGGAATAAGCTCAATGAAGCAGGAGAAGTCATAAGGAATAAAGCTCGATTAGTAGCACAAGGATATAATCAACAAGAAGGAATAGATTTTGATGAAACATATGCACCCGTAGCTAGACTTGAAGCTATTAGGATGTTACTAGCTATTGCTGCCCATAAAAACATTAAGCTATATCAAATGGACGTCAAAAGTGCATTTCTCAATGGCATCATACAAGAAGAAGTTTATGTTGCTCAACCACCGGGCTTTGAAATACCAGAAAAATGTGACCATGTTTATAAACTTAAAAAGGCACTTTATGGTCTAAAGCAAGCACCTAGGAATTGGTATGAACGGCTCAAGACATATCTTTTTGATAATGGTTTCTCTATTGGAAATTCAGATTCTACTTTATTCTTCAAAACATATGCATCTGATTTCCTAGTTGTGCAAATATATGTTGATGATATTATTTTTGGAGCTTCAAATGATTTATTATGCACACAATTCAGTGACATTATGCAAAAAGAATTTGAAATGAGCCTTATGGGTGAATTAACATTTTTTCTTGGTTTTCAAATTAAGCAAACGCCTGCAGGAATTTTCATAAGCCAAGAAAAATACACTAAAGAACTTTTAAAACGCTTTGGGATGGATCAATGCAAACATGCTACTACTCCTATGGCTACTTCTATCAAAATTGATAAGGATGAAAATGGGGAACCTATTGATGATTCCTTATATAGAGCTATGATTGGTAGTTTGCTATATTTAACCGCTTCTCGACCGGACATTATGTTTTCCGTTGGTCTTTGTGCTCGATTTCAATCCCAACCTATGCAATCTCATTTTCTTGCGGTCAAACGGATTCTTCGATATCTAGCTGGCACTACTTGTTTCGGTTTATGGTATCCAAAAGGACAATCCTTGGATTTTAAAGCATATACTGATGCGGATTATGCTGGTTGTCGACTTGATCGCAAAAGTACTAGTGGTGGATGTTTCTTATTAGGAAGAGCCTTAGTATCTTGGTTTAGTAAGAAACAAAATACGGTTGCCCTATCTACAACTGAAGCTGAATATATGGCAGCCGGGTCTTGTTGTGCTCAAGTACTTTATATGCAACAGGTTTTAAGCGATTATGGTTTTAAACTTTCATCTACACCTATCTTTTGTGATAACACGAGCGCCATAAACTTAGCACATAATCCTATTTTACACAGCCGGGCAAAACACATTGAAATCCGTCATCACTTCTTAAGGGATCACATATCAAAGAATCATGTTTCCCTTCATCATGTTGATACGGAAAATCAATTGGCTGATATTTTTACAAAACCACTTCCTTTAGATCAATTCAACAGCATTAGGAAGCAACTGCTTATTACTCCTTTGGAAGATGTTTTCTTTGATATCTGCGGTTCTTAACACGTATACTTGTTTAATTGTATCATTTTGGCTTTTCAATGGACATTTTCTTATTAGATTTGATGGGATATCTAATTAAGGGGGAGCTTTTATTAAAATGGTTATCTTTTTGAAATGACAAAGGGGGAGAGATATATAAAACTATAACTTAGTATTTATGACAAATTCAATCAATGAGTTTCATAAATATACTCTTGGCTTTACATTGAAAGTTGCTATATTCCCAAATGAACTGGATTTCATGTTCCATAATTCATTGGGAATAATAAGCACACATTTTATAAACAAGAGGAAAAGTTACAAATGGCAATCTAAAGGTATGACATTTATATGTTTTATATTTCCTTTATTTATATTTTGGAAATGTTTGTCATCTTCAAAAAGGGGGAGATTGTTGGCTAAATGGACATCTATAAAATCCCTTTGTTTTGATTATGACAAACATTTCATTCTTATTTATCTGACGAGCTACTTGAGTGTGCAGGATGACAAACCTATAAGGGAAATTCAACAAGAAGTATTTATATTTTCATGCAAATGTAATCATTGTAAAAACTTGTACAGAAATATAATGTACAAGTACTTAGAATCGCATGTAAATCAAGCATTGGATTTTCCCTAGCTAAACACCTTAGTCATCCATTCAATAGGATCACCTATGCACACTCACACACATAATTAATGCCTAACTTGAAATCTTAAAACAGGATCTATCTCGGTCGACCAACTCCTCGACCGAGACATTCTCGGTCGACAAACTCCTCGACCGAGAAAGATCCAAAGTAGCCGTTAGACACAACTGACAAGTTAGTTGGCAGATGAAAATAGACGTTGATCCAGAGAGCCTGTCGGTCGACAAAACTTCGACCGAGTAGGTGTCTCGGTCGACAATTTCTCGACCGAGACGATCTCTGACAGAAACTGCAGAGTAAAGTAATTAGCCGTTGCAAAAGCAACAAACTTGTACCTAACGGCTAGTTAAACACTTAGAAACCCCTAGAAGTTATCTAGAACGTCCTTAAGCATACTTAGGCCATTTCTATAAATAGGACAAGCCATAGGACACTAGAACTCACTTGATACACTTGCTATACTTGAGAAAATACTTGAGCCCTCTTGTGCAATCTGTTGTGAATTGAGCATTGTGATAAATTGGCCACTTTCCTCTTAGCTCAAGCTCGTCCTATAGGCTAGATTTTCCTAACCCTAGCAATCACAAGTCCATCATCTTGGCTAGGAAAATCCAAACGCTTGATCTAGACAAATCAAGCCTTGAGCTTCAAGGATAAGTTGTATTTTCTCTTATTTCTTTCTTGTTCCTAGTATTACTTGTACTCTCCTTGCTACTCCAGGTAGGAGGCTGCAGATTGGAGAGGGTGAAGCTCTTCGTGGTGAAGAGGAGGGACTTTGGACTACTTCAGAAGGCTGTCTTGACGGGAAGCTACTTCGGGAGGAAGGCTACTTCAAGGGGGAGCTTGAAGTTACTTCAAGGAAGGCTGCTTCGAGGTTGGCAAGACTACTTCAAGGCGAAGGCTGTCCAAAGGGTGTTTGGAAAGTATTGTAAATTTTATGTAATATCCTTGAGAGGTAATAAAATTTAGTACTTTCAAAATCCCGGTTGGGTAAGCAACCGGGTAGTGGACTGACTCCTTAGTATTTGCTAAGGTGGAACCACTCTAAACACCTGTGTTCCTCTTCTTAATCTTTACTTTGGTTGTTTGATTTTAAAATTACTTTAAAATCTATATAAAACTCTATTCACCCCCCCTCTAGAGGTTTTCATTTCTAAGAAAAAAGACTATTTTCCCTAGAAAGTTCAACCAAATAGATAAACTTCTAAGAAAAATATATGTGATAGTGAGAGAATATATGTTGTTTTTCAAGAAGCTAAATCACCTATAAGAAGTTTTGAAAATAACATTGTTATCTCACTAACTTCATATCACCTTTAGAAACTGCATTCAATTTAGTGAAGTTTTCTATAGGGTTTGTTCTAGATGGGTTCTTGTGAGAGACAAATAAAGGGGAAATTCTTCCATTTGGTCATGAATTTAGGTAAAACAATCAAGTTTTCATTAGGTTATACTTTTTTCATTGCCCTCTATGGTAGGTTGAGTGGTTCAACTATAATTTGCATTAAATTTCCCTAATTGGCACCTTCATTATCTTATTTCTCTTGATTTCTCTATCCTAGGGTCATTGAGATATAGAAGTGGAGGAATTGGATAGAATGATACAAGTGTGTCATTTCTTTTATTTGGGCTAAGAGGATCTTGACATTAAGGGTTATTCAACCTCAAGTGAGTGGCTTGGGTTCTCTTTTCATAATTTCATTTATAAATTGAGATTCTAACTCTAGTAGGATTTGAATAACTAGTGCATCAATATGATTTAAATATGTAAATTATCAATTTATTTGACAATGTTATACTACCAAAATTTCATTTAACGTTTGAAAAAAAAAAACTTTCTTTTAGTTCATGTTAATCATTAATATGATAGAATAGTCAAAGATTGGATATTGAGTGACTAATTTCTAACCTGATCAATTTTTGGCTCATAGTTAAAGACTTTAGTAATTTGATATCACTTGAAAGAATATTTCATTTTAAATTGAATGCCTATTGAATTATATATTCTATGAACACTAAATTGAAAATATGTTTAATTTTATGATAAGTGGATGTTGAGATTAATTTTATGTGTTCAAATATCTTGAAAATGTTCATGTTGATATCATTGTTTATACTTTGATAAGATTGAATGTGATTTTAATTAATGAAGTGGTTATCATGAAATGTTATCAAAACGTAAATGTGATGAATTTTCAAAATGTAAATGTGATGAATTATTTAGAATTAGTGTTTGTCATGAACCTAGGGACCTTGATTGGTTATGTCCTCAACAGTGTAGAATACATAAATGTTGAATGTCATGATGGTAAACGGTTCTTGAATCTCAAAGATAAATTATATGATTAATTAAATAATAAAACCAAATAACCATCTCGTTAGATTCCCTAAACATTGCATGTTATGATGTAATCTGTATTGGGAATATGACAAGAATCTCCCTGTGGTAATCTCTATATATACCTCGAGAGGGAATCAATATCATGGTTCCAAGACTTGAAGATTAGGCCATTGGATTTAGGGAAGCTTCTTCTGGAGTAACTTACCCTTGAATCTTATGATTAAGTAAACACTTATATATTGACAAATTTTGAATCTATTTTGATATTTATTTATGAAATCTGATCCATTAAGGGCAGATAAATTTAATAATGCCTCATACTCAATGTCCCTTATAACTACCACTGCATGCACCCATGGTGATGACTTATTAGTAAAGTGATATAGTTCTCACACCTAGTATGTTTAGGCAACCCAAAGGCATAACATGATATAGTAGTCAACCATGTAGTAGCTCGGATGGTGAACGAACTGGCTCCCCAATGAAGGGACCCGATCTGTGATTGAACCCCTAATTGTGCGCCTCAGAATAAAAATGATCCCATCACAATGGTCAACCTTATGTGTGAGTTTAAATTCTCCCCCGATGTGTGAGTAGCTGAGTAGGGGGGGAGTTCACTGTCGAGTTGGAGTCACTGAATTGATTCTTTCTCGGGGGTGGTTCCACAGTCATAAAAAACATGATATGGTTGATAACTCTCGGGGTGGCTCGTTGAACTCTAATATATGGATGGCAAATCATGGATACAACTACGCATGCAAATTTCTACTTGGCTAGGTAAAAGTCAAGTATATCTAGACAAATGATGTTAGAATATGTTGCACACTTCTATTACGACATTTCTTTAACTTTTCTTGGTTATTTATATGCTTTCATGTTCGAATATGAATTTGCTTTTAGTTTTGCACAAGGACATGCAAACAATTATTCTTGGGAGCCAGATGAGTTGCACAATCAATCATTATCATCGTCCATTGTCTCTCAACCATTAAATCATTTCTCAATTTTAGGTTATATTTGTTTCAGCTTTTTCAAATGCATTTTCAAAATTCTTTCTTTCAAATTACATGCATGTCTTCTGCTTGCCTTCGAATAGTTGAGATTTGGTCTAGTTTATGAGTTTACCGGTATACTTATTCCTAACGCTCATTAGAGGTGACCTTGTAATGTTATGTTTCGATTGTTGATCATGTGACCCTCAATTTTCGTGACAAAATGTTGAATTATATGATTTTGAAGTTGAACAAGCTGTCATTGTCCAATTGCCAAGCCACGATTTCATTCTTCGAAAGACTTAGGAAGTTGCCTTGGTTGAGTCTTCAACAATGGTTGAATCGCCAAGAGTTGACGGTGCCACATGTATTATCACCCTCTAATTCGATATTCTAAATCCACTTCTTTTATTGTTCCTCTAGTATGCATGCTGAATTCACTTTGGATGTCACATGTCACGTTGTAAGGTCTGATGGATAACTTTCCCACATATTCAGCGGATACAAGACATCCCATATTTCCGTCATAGCACGTGGAGTTGGAAACGAGATTGCATCAAGATATCTACCTCGGTAAAGAATATGTGGATTTTCCCCTTTGTTTCATTATTGTACCTTTTGTAAGTTAAACGCACCTGAATTCATTGCCTATGCTATGACTTCCAAAATAGTATAATTATCTAGTCCAAACAAAAAGATTTGGACAATGCAACCACACCATTACATATTCACACACACCATTACGAGGTGATACACGAGCATTTACTGTTGTGTGCTAAGATATCCTCCAGTCACCATTACAGTTAACTCGTGCTCACTCCAGGAATCCTTTTAATTTGTTAATTGCTACAAACAGTTAGTCCTCTCTCAAGACATGATGATTAATGGGGTGGTTTATTTCTCAATCAGCTTGATTTTCTAATTATAATCCTAGCATGTTGCACATTAGAATTTGAGTATATATGATCTGCCCGCTGTAATGTATGGCAATTTAATTTATTTTTCTTCCTCCCCACCTAGTGTTATCTCCATTGTTGTCTCCCTAGTGGATCTACCATTCAGGGTCTCCCTTAAGTATCTTACAAAGCCCCAATTGACGTCGTCTCTTCTACCTACTCGCATCTGCAATCATCGAGAACCTCCAACTGTTCCGTCCTTTGAACTTAACATAATTGTTCATTGAGGCTTCTTGAAATCATGAAACTATATGAAGTCACAAAGTCAAGCTACTGAAGATACCTATTTGCAAATATTGGGGGCCTAATTATAAATTGGTTTTTGGAATAGATATTAAGAATCCGTTTGCAAAATAAAAAAGCTTAGATTTCATCTATATGATCAGATGGACACTCAGTTAGAGGAACCCCAAAATGGCAAATGTAATGCTATTTGTCTAGTTTTTCTAGAATATCATAAAATGTAATGCTATTTGTCTAGTTTTTCTAGAATATCATAAAACCTGTTTGGTTTGATATATTAACAGACTTAGGTTGATCTTTTTTCCTCCATCCAGTGCAACTGAAATCCAGGACATTGTAATTCTGGAAATCGATTCTGGACACATTCAGGATCTGCTCCCCCACCCCCCAAACTCTTGAGTAAACCAAACGCAGTATTTATACCATCAGATTTGAATATGCAATCAAGTACGATAGTATCCCCCGGTAAATAATCATGTATCGGCATAAATGCTTGTCATGTGTATATTGCATCTATTTGACGACCCGAGTTGATCTTAAAATTGCATCTACAAATTGGAGCTGGTACTGAAATCTATTATTGCTTTATATCGTGCGAAGGAGGCAAGGCATGGTCGACTACAGACACCATGCAATTTGAGCTGATTAACAGGAAGAAGCATGTTTTGTCATCCAATTTAACAATCGGTCAAAACTGCTAAGTCCTCTAGAAGCTGCAATTTGCTAAGACTGGGGGCAGAGCAACAAGATGCAAGTCCTATGGAGGGAATTTGACGGACTGACATGTGAGATACCAATAATAATCCTTGCCCTGATTCTTTTTATACAGCAATCAATCAAAAAATTATTATTAGAATCTCCGAGGAAGAATATTAACCGCCAGTCAGTCTTAAGTAGCTCTGCTTTTGATGATTCCCTTTTTAACACCGATACAAAGCGACCCTCAACTTTGCACATTAGTTTCGACTCACACAGCAGGATCAACATGCGCAACAGGTGCAGCTGCTGTTGACGCAGCGGGGAATTTCTGAGAGAGGAGTGGTTGAAGTGCTTTAACGACAATGCTCATGTTCGGCCTAAACTCCGCCTCGTATTGAACGCACAAGGCCGCCACTGCTGCAAGCTGTGTAGAAACCAGGCCAGGATGTAGATACGTTAGCCAACAACAGTTGTTTAGGAGAAAAACAGAGGCTATCGAAGCGTACACCCTAGAGGAGGATGCGTACCTTGGCTACTCCTTTAGGTGGATACTCTCCCTTCAATCTAGGATCCACGCATTGTTTTACCTTGTCCTCGCTGAGTCGTGGGGTAGCCTGCAAAAACGGTAAACCGATATTACAACCGAATCTGTAATTACGTCATCGATTGCAATAGTCAAAATTAACTCAATTCTGCCATGTTGTCGCCACTTATTACTAACCCAAGTGACTAAACTCTGCTGTCCTCTAGGCATGGTATGATCCACTGGCTTCCTCCCAGTGAGAAGTTCCAAAAGGACAACGCCAAAGCTATAAACATCACTTTTCTGGGTCAACTGGCCAGTCATTGCGTACCTACAGATTCAAGATAAGATGAGAATGGCAGGGTAAAACAGGATAAAAGAAAGCTGTCAGCTATCACCAGGTAAATAGGATGACAAATTATTTAACGTAAGTTATAAGACCAGACATAAGAGTCTATGCATGAAAATAAAAGTCAACAGCAAATGTGCTAAGATGTGAAATAAAGAAAACCCTCTTTATGTTAATATGAGATCCTAACAATTAAACCATATTAGAATAACTATCATTTTCTTATACATGCTAAAGTATAATGTAGCGACAAACTAATCACCGTGGCTCGTTTTAACCTATTTCATCTACATCAAGATTGACAATTAGCACTGACCAGACAGGGTATATGGTTGACTACATCAAGAGCGACAATTAGCGCTGACCAGATAGTGGATATGGTTCACTGACCTTGCCATAGCAGCTACTCCAGAAAACACATTTAAGCAGTGTAAACAAACATGTCTATAAATTCAGGAAAAAGGGTAATTACTCTGGCGCATGGTATCCAAATGTTCCCAGCACACGAGTAGAGTGAAGGCGTGCAGCCATGTCTGGTGCTTGATTGGACAGATTGAAGTCCGCAATTTTAGCCTTGAAGTCCTCGAACAGAAGAACGTTGCTGGAACGGATGTCCCGGTGGATTATAGAAGGCTGAACCTTCTCATGTAAATACTCAAGGCCTCTAGCAGCATCAACGGCAATCCTCACACGCTGCATCCAGTCAAGCACTGGACCTGGCTGTGAACCCTGCACACCCTTTCTACCTGCAGTAGATCCATTTTGGGCACTTTATCTACTAAGCTCACTGACACGAAGAAAAAGAACGTTAATTTCTCCTTGGCAACTTACCATGCAGGATATCATGTAGAGATCCCATGCTAGCATACTCATATGCAAGCAGACGGTTGTTGTCCTCCACACAGTACCCCAATAGCTCAACAAAATTTTCATGCTTCAGCTTTGATACCATTGACACCTGAACACATAGTGGAAGCCAAATCAGGGATGCGCCTATTAACAGATAATGATTCTTTGCACATACTATCAAGCTTATGATGGCAGACTTTTATGAGAATGTAAAATGTGAATCAAGGCCATCTAATGCACTAACCTGAGTGAGAAACTCATTGCTTGGTTCAGGATCAGAAGAAACATCCAATTTTTTTATTGCTATTGTCCTCCCATCAACTAGACGAGCAAAGTATACTCTACCATAGGAACCCTCACCTACCAACGACTTTGAGCTAAAATTGTTGGTCTTCTCTATGAGTTCGTTCAGAGGAAAAGCTGGGACATCAATTGGCGGTGGCGGCGCTCTATGTTGTTCAGGTTTCACCACCTTAGGGGCTTTTGAGTTTCTGTTGGTATAGCCTGAGATTATTCATTTACATCAGAACAAGATTTCTTAAGGTAAAAGAAAAAAAATGGAGTGACAGATACTATCTCGGCAAACAACCATCAGCTTAAAAAGTTTACTAAAAATGCAGGAACGGTGCATCTGGACAAGGGAAATTATAGACGGCCTCATCATGGTAATGTCAAGTGTATTGCTAACAGCCTAGCACTCTGCAGTCACTATGAGCCCTTATCAAAGTGTAGTTGGAGAAAGCACATCCATCAGCTGCTAACCACCCAATACTATATTTTAACTTCATCTTCAAAAACTATTAACTAAAGAAAATTGTGAAATTCAAGAACTGCCCCATCTTGATAGGTAAATTGTAGATGGGCATGATTCATTCATGTTAATTCCATGACTATTGCTACCGCTGCTGTGTTGCAGCAGTCGCTATGAGTTCT